>JARVLU010001073.1:6229330-6242377 GCA_031762415.1 Simpsonichthys santanae | reverse complement strand
TCCTCAGCCTTTACCTCGTCATTTTCTCTGTTGACAGTTTGTCCTCTGTCTCCATTTTGGCTTTTTCTCCAAATCTTTGGTCCATAAATTCAGTCAACCTTTATTTAGGCAGGTTAATCCCATTGAGCCTCGAGGACTCAGTTACAAGAGAGACCTGTTTTCAGCAAAGAATGATGACAACAGTGGACAACAGCGACAACAATAGACAGTCACAAAAGAGGCATACAGATAAAAAAATTAATAAAACAGCTAGATTATAAGGTGAATGTAGAAAACTAAAAACAGGAACATGTCAGCATTGGCTCTTGCAAGGAGTCCAACAGATTCTTAAAGCCATTTAGAGAGGTCAAGGTCGAGAGCTTCAGGTCTTTTTGTAAGATCTTCCAGGAAGCAGGAGCGGAGTAGGAGAAGGCCCTTTTGCCAAGTTCAGTCCTCACTAACGGAACACTGCAGGTAATCATGTCCTGAGAGCGCACGCTGTAGCTGCACTTATGCAAAGACATGTAGGAGGAGATGTATGAAGGCAATGACTCTCTACTCTACAGAGCTGTCCTTTGCTTACGTCATACGTAATTGGTGCGTTCACAATCTGAGAGCCTTATTGGCTACAAAGATGTAAATGAATGGTTTGAATATTAATTCAAATTGCAGCCGTACTCAGTAGAGACTTCTGATTTTAAAAGTAGCGAAGTAGATTACATGGTTTAAATTGTATTTAAGTTTGATTAAAATTACACACTTGAAATAAATACTATAAAAGTACAAGTAACCAAAAAAATCTACTTAATTACAGTAATGCGAGTATTTGTAATTCGTTACTTCCACCTCTGGTTGCCACACGCAATGAGCTGTGGCTGTTTTCCATCTGCTCCGTCTCCTGACTCATACAAGGCCCTCACCATGACACACACGCACATACACGTGCACAAGAGCGCACTAAGTTTTTACAGTTAGTGACAGCTGATGGATCCTCCCCCTGATTTTGACCTTTAAACTCGCTCTACCTTCAGCATCCACCAGCCAATCGATGTGTTGCCTCCGATCAGTTCTCCGCTCACATAAGCTTATTTAAAAATACACACAGAAGCTCCTCTTAAAATATCACATGAATCACACGCAGTTAATATACTATGCATTTCTGCCTAAAGGTAAATATAAATAATAGCAGAATGAAGTAGGTAAATGGTATACAGGGGTTCGATGTTGACGAGTAGCGCAGTAGCAGCTCCGACCCAACATGTGTTACCTATTGCGTTTTGCACTGGACAGGGAGGACAGAAAAAGAGGCCTGCACTTCCCAGGCGGTTGGTGGAAAAGTACACTCTACAATTCATTGCTTCCTTCACGCCAAATTAAAGGTCCCTTGTTTAAAAAAAAATGGGGGTGGGGAAGGAGGTTGAGGGGATTCAAGGGGGATGGCGTAACAAAGAGGAGCTTTTATTACAAAGAAAAACAGTTTCTGATTAACCAAAAACGGTTTCACTGTTACTGCTCAAGTGAAGTTTTTAAAAGCTGCTCTTTTTTTATTTTTTATTTTTTTTTAGCTTATTAACATTCTACTTATATTTCATTCAGGAAATTTAGGCCTCAAAGAACATGTGAAAGATTTATGATTTTAAAGGATTTGTCCTTTTTTTTAATAGCTTGATTTTGCACATTTGTAAACATCGACATTCCTCAGACATTTACAGAAAGTTGATGAGTTTGTCAGAACAAAGTCAACTGAAAGGTTAAAATATATAAGCAGGGTTACTTTGATGGTGCAAAATATAGCTCTTTAAGCTACTTGCATCACAAATAACAGTTACTGTTTCTATTTTGTAAGCTCTTAATTTGGTGATTAATCATTTCACTTGTTTCACATTTTAAAAATCACTTTTGTTTCATTTTTTTATATTTACTGGGGCCATAACCTGTATCGCTAGAATGACCCGTGAAATGAACAAACCAAACTAGTAGCAACCATAAAATGCATCAGATTAACGGTTATACACCGCGACATAGATGCCGTGGCCCTAATGTGAAAAGCAGCAGGGGGTGTAAAGGCTGCTTTCACTAAAATGGAAGCTGAACTTCCTACGCCGGCCTCCCAGAGGAAGAGCATTCATTTCTTCTGTGAGGTTCCCTTAGGAGCAGCACTACTGCAAAAACACTGCCCCCCCCCACCACCACATGTTACATGACCTGAGGGGAACACACAAATACGCATCTGAGTTTCCATCTCTGGAAGACTGTCTGGTTTGTTGATGGTTATCGTAGCTAGAATAGTTCCTGCTTCTCCCCATTCCTCCCTCTCCTCAACTACCCTAAATCCATTTCCTTTTCTCTCCTTCCCTTTCTATTCCCCACTCCCTCTCATCCATAGTTTACAGGACTTATCAACAAGCCTTTGATACATTAGATTGCTTTGATGAAAGTCTCTGTTGCATCATTCTGGCTTTATAAACACTTCACTTTTTTTTTTTTTTTTTTTTTTTCAAAAGTAATTGCTGTTTTCCAGTTGAAATACTTTCTTTTAGTCCTTTGGGTAGGGTAGAAAAACTCAACATTCCTGATGGTGCAGTGATTTTCTAAATAAAGTGTTTCAAAATTGATTGGTAGTGTTCGAAAATACTATGTGTGAAAAGAAATGTGAAACACAGAACAAATGTATATAAACACGTCAATACAAATCTCCTGTCTCAATATTTATTTAGCATCTTAAATGTGATGAAAGACTAAAGCTGTGCACAGTTCAGTGGATTAATATTTAATGAAAAGAGTGCACTGGTTCATTTTAAATGAATGTTAAGAGTGTGACCAGTTTGAATTAAAAACAAAAGCCCAAAGCCAATCGCAAAGTATTGAATACCGATCAAGTCATTTTCAATGATTGGTACTGGAGCAGCTGCCACACCACTCCTGATCGTTGTTGTTGTTGACCTTTCATATTTTACACTAGCAGCATCACAATATGGCTGCCATACAGCAACTGCTGTGATGTACCTTGCCAAAGTGAAAGGATAAAAAAAAAACACAATGAAAGAAACTACTAAAGCTATGTAATAAGTGGCTACTTGCTGTTTTTACAATTCAGGCATTTCTTCAGAATAAGAATCAGAATGCTTTTTTATTGTCATTGCACAAGAAGCATAACACAATTTCATACTCGTGATAGTAACAGAGATAAATATCAAAAATTTAATGAAACATCTAAACTCTAAACACCGGAGTGACACTGAGTTCACAGTTAAGCAACACACCTTACAGAAACCTCTGAAGTAAAACAATAAGTAAAGAAGCAATAAGAATATAAATAAATATCTTTAGGAACAACAGTTAATTTTTCTACAGAGTAGAGATCCTGAGGTGTTAAGTACACGAATCTACTAATTTTAATAACTTTCATGTACTAGTTTGCAAGCTTGTGCTGTAAAAATTGTGAAATAATGCAAGTATCAGATTGAGACGAAGTATTGGCTGGTCATTATTTTTAAACCTAAATGGTATCAAGGACCTAAAAAAAAAAAAAATACGATTAGGACATCCTAATGGATGTTTTAATTCATCATTTTTTTATATATGCTTGTGAATGTGAATGTTTGCTTGCTGAAACTCTGTTGAATCATCCTGGCTTCATAAACACATCACTTTTTTTTTTTGTCTTCCCTAAAGTAATTGCTGTTTTCCAGTTAAAATATTTCCTTTTAGTCCATTGGGCATGAAAAAAAAAAAAAAAATCCAACATTCCTGATGGTGCTGGGATTTAATAAATTAAGGGGTTCATATTTGAAAATACTTTGTGTGAAAATAAATGTGAAACACAAAACAAGTAAAGCTTCAATTTGTAGCATTTATTTTATTTGATCAAACTTTTACCCACATTTAACTTCTATAAATGGACGGCAGCTTTGGTGCCCATGGATTATTAAAAACAGCATAATGACAAAAAAAGTGAGTTATAACCTTATAATAGTTTCTATATAGCGTATAATACTGATAAAACAGACGAATGGGTAGTTCAATAAAAAGCATTAGTACTTTTTATCATGTATCCCTGAAAACATTTGGAGATTTGTCATGTCATAATTCTTGTATATATCAATCTATTTGTGTCAGCATACATAAACCTTAGATCAAAATAGCCGTTTCATGAGTCCCAGGTTGACGCACCCCCACTTACAGTATTCTAAATTTATTCCCGTCAAGTGTAATGGACTTAGTGCATGCTATAGATGCAAACTGACCGCTGGTCAAATGTGTGATTTGTGATGCACAATGCACTGTTACCCCATAAACTCTGAAAAACAGTTTGAACTGAGCTAATTGCATTATTTTAAAACCATAGACCATTTGAGTTATAGTTTTGTAATAGACTGCAGTATACTCTCTAATCATTTATTTTGTCTATCCAAGACAATGAAAGAGCTATACTAATACAAGGTCACCAACATGACTTAGTGGCTGCTGCAAGGCTTAAAACTCCTGAATTTTCCATTACACGGTTACACAAGCCTATATGAATCAGTGCACCAAGTACCCGACCGGTCACTAAATATTTGGAGCGCCATCCTCATCTCTATCTGTAATCATGACGAGCTTTAGCTTCTGACCAAGAATAGCCGATCAGATAATGCTGCTGTTGAGACATTAGTGGAACATTACACACACAGACACACTCACCAGCCAAGCATCTCATCAGCACTCCATCAACACAGCCAGAGACAAAAAAAGTTGATAGGATGGCCTGATGAGAATGCGGTGGGGAGTTTGCTGGTATTCAAAAGATTTGAAAAGGGCAAGTGCTGCTATTTAAATGTTTTTTAACAAGTTGCAAATTGAGAGGAAAAAAAGTTGTCAAGAAATCAGAACATTATTTGTTTACAAGTTCAGTTTGCAAAAAAACGGAAAAGCCTACTTCTTCCACTACTTTTTTTTTTTTAAACCGTACTCTTTTAATCCACTAAAGTTATGTCATGTCCTGTGGACGGTTTCTTTTTGTTGAAACGTCTCATCTTTCATCCTAAAGACTTCATCAGTCTGAGGAGCCACAACAATCTCAGTCTTAAAAGCACCTTCATACTGTATAATGGATCAACCAGTTAGATGGTGCTCAGATGGTTTCTGGAGTCTACCATCTCTCCCACCAACTTGTTTGAGGCAGTCATGACCGAAGTGGTTCAAAACATCAAAGTTCATGCTCAACAATCCAGGTAGAAAATCCAACAAAGTTAAGTCAGATCATATGGACGGGTTCTTTTGGTTGAAACTAGGGATGCTTGATGTTGGATTTTTGGCTGATATCTGATATACTAATATGTTAAAACTTATTTGGCCGATAACCAATACCAATATTTTTTTTTTCCCTAGACCTACTTACAGAGACAACATAGCTTTCTCTGCTGTGGATTAAAATACTACATTATTCTGCATGGACTATGTCAGTTTGGCCTTCTACCAAATGCAGATGCCAAAAAGGGGGCTGAAATGATGTAACACTTCAACTTAGATTATGTTTAATGTCAAATTTATTAATAAGATTTACTCTAACACAATGACAACACTCGGACAGTGCAAATTTGTAAATTTTCACTAATCTAAACTCAACAGTGCGTTTAACATCATAACATTGTGCTGGTACTGCAGGCATCCTTGTCACTGAGTTGACATACAAATTCAGCGCGTGCGCACGCACGCACGCACACACACACACACACACACAAATATATATATATATATATATATATATATATAGACTGTATATACATAGAGTGGTGGGCTGTTTTTGTATGACATACATATATATAGTGTATATATACAGTATATAAAAACAAATAAATAAATATATAGTGCTTCTTATAACGGTGAGTTATTTTGATGAAATGGTCGATGTCCGATATTTAACTTTATCACTAATATTGGCCGATATCGATACCATGTTGATAATATCAGGCATCCCTAGCTGAAACGTTTTATCTTTAATCCATAAGACTTCATCAGTCCGAGGAGCCACCATCAAACTGGTTGAACCACTTTGTGAAGGTGTTATTTATAAGACTGAGTTTGTTGTGGCTCCTCAGACTGATGAAGTCTTTTGGATGAAAGATGAAACGTTTCAACAAAAATAAACTGTCCAGAGGACCTGACTTAACTTTGTTGGATTTTTCTACCTGGATTATTGAGCAGGTACTTTGATACATGCCCTTTTAACATCTTTTTAAAAATATCTAATCTTCTGGTCCAGGTATTAGCAGAGGAACATTATTTACCAAATAAAGGCAATACTTTCAGGTAACCAGACTTATCTAAACACATTATGGACAGGAGTTTGAAGAAAAAGGAAAATAAGAAGTAAAATTAATATAAAAATGTGTTAAAACATTAACACTTTACATCTGTGTTCCTGTTAAAATCTTTAAAATACAGCCTCATTTAGTCTAAAAAGTTTTTCCCAAGCTGTGGATCACCTAAAATAAGTCCTACAGAATACAGTGCAATCACTAATGAACTGGTTAGACATTGTTGTACTATATTTAATGAAAATCTCTTGGTTTAGATTCTGTCAGGCCTGTATTTGCAAACGTGTAAAAATCTGAAAAGTCCTTAGTGATTAGAAACAAACTAAAACTTTTAATGACCACTTAGCTATGGCTTACTTGAAGCAGAGCTCGATTTCACAAAGTATTAGTTGATGAAAACTTGAAATTTAGTTTTTCTGGCAAACAATGTGATATGTGGCGCTTCCAAGTGACATTCAACCACAATCTGAATTCTTATGCATGTGAAAGGTAAGAAAAGAAGCAGTTCGATTAAAAAAAAAAAAACATTTGAGATGTTTGATTTATGGTAACCGTGTCTCTAAACCAACTATAATTTAGTGCACACACCACATCAATTTAAATGCCATGTAACCCCCTGATTAGGTAAAAATAAAAACTATTTTGGTACTCCATCATGCAACCTAAACTAAATACAGATTTTTCTGTACTACGTCTTGCTGAGTTGTGCATTTAAATCATAAAAGTAATATTTTATGTCAAAGTGATGTAATTAATGGTGCTTTTTTTAAAATAATTTGTGTTACAAGCCTAGAAGGGCGATCTACATTCTGTAATGTTCACACCCACGTTTACGGACTTAAAACGCCATTAAACATTTACAGACTTGCTTTATTTGCACAAACATTCAGCGCTAGGGCATTATTTCAACAGCCACATGTTGTGCTTTCTAACGTCAAGGATACTTGAATTCAGAATGTTTATGTGGATCCATGGGTGAAAGTTTGTGGGTGGCTTAACAAGGGCTCATTTTCTGTCCGTGTTTTTATTCACGGGAGATGAGTTTTAAAAAGAGGGACCTCTATCTGTCACACCCATTAACAACCACACACACACATCCAGAAGAAAGATTCACGGGTCATAAACTGGCTATAGCCCTGCAGGATCCTGTTCGAGATGAGGAACTCTGCCTGCTGAGCACGATGTGAGTGCAGATGCTGAATGTGAAAAGCAGCCGCAGTGTGTTGGTAAACTAATAGTTCTGTTCACTGTGTTACTGAAGTCTCACTGACACACACAGCTGGATTGTATAGTACAGCCATGTTAGTACAAGGCTCCAGCTTCCAAATGTTAATTTTGAGTACCTGAACAGATCCACTCTGCTGAACACACAATCCATCTGGGACGAAGAAGTGCTGGACTGAATAGGTGCCTTGACTCAGATTACTCTAAGGTCGTACAAGCCAAGTGATGTGACTGTATGCTATACGAGTCAACTTTATGGGCATCCAGCTTTTTAAAATGAACTTCCAGAAAACAGACACCAGCAAATACAAAACAGCCTGTGGGCAAACTGCACTTCTGCTGTTATCTATTACTGTATAATTTGTGACTATTTCCATGACACATTTGTGTAATTATCGCCATGATTTAGTGTTATGGTGTAATTGTCAGGGTGGAGCATCTTCTGAAATCATCAGGGCAAAACCCTTCAAACCTTGCTCCAAACAAGTATGACTGGATTCAGTTTTTAATTCTCCTCACTGTTCAATTTAAAAACAGAATTACTGATCAAGAACCAAAGAGCACTTTTTATTAAATGTGTATACATCACAGCACAAAACTCAGATATGTAAATAAAGTAAAAAAAATAAATAAATAAATAAAAAAAATAAAAAAAAAAACACACACAACAGAACAGTAAAATTACCAAACAGGTTACAGTGGACCAATGAAATTTCGAATTACCGTTAATAGCATTTAAAAAAAAAAATAATAAAATAAAAATTCTCAATTTTACACATCCTTTATGATTGCCTATTATTGTCTTTGTTGTCCACTGTTGTCATCACTTTTTGTTAAAATCAGGTCTCTCTTGAAAAATGCGTCTCTGAGGCTCAATGGGGTTAACCTTATAAATAAAGGTTGAGTGAAAAAAATCTCACGCACTCACACTAAGTTCTTCAGATCAGTTATTTTGCACTTCATGCACAGACCCTCATCATGGAAAACACACAAAGAAATGCATATGATGCAGCTTTCAAGTTAAAGGTGATCAATCTGGCTGTCGAAGAAGGAAACAGAGCGACAACGAAAGAGAGATGAGGTGGTGTGTGATGATTTTTTCTGAGGATGTTCATGACTTTAGTGGTTTTAGTGCACAGGAAGAAGAAGAAGAAGAAGAAGATAGAAATCAGTGACGTTTCCTGGTAGGCAACTGTATTTATTTATTTATTTATTTATTTTAATCAGCCGTGTTACAGGTACTGTTCAGAAAAAACAAAACAACATAGTGATCAGTGACTTTTCCTGGTAGGCTACTGTTAGAAAAAAAAACTATTCAGAAAAAAAAAAGTACATATTTGTGCATGTTACTAGTACTTTTTTTTTCTGTATACCATCTTTCTGTGTAAATATCTCATGTGGACATGTGGACACCCATGGCTTATAAAGTGTGGCCTACATATGTACAATTTTTTATACATGTATTTTTATTTAGTGGGCACAGCTAATATTTGGATGCTCTCAATAGTCTGGAATTTAGAATAGAATAGAATAGAATAGAATAGAATAGAATAGAATAAAAACAGCCTTTATTCTCCCACGGATGGGAAATTCAAGTGCAATAGCAGCAACAGATAAAAAGATAAAAAGATTCACACAAAAGTTCCTAATTGTTAAGAACAATATATAAAGAAATAAGATAAGCAATAATAATGTTCAATATGTATTGGAGCATACGGCAGTTAAAAAAATATACATAGTAGTGTAGACTACTAATATTATTTGATCTACTGTACTACTGTAGACCAAATAAAGCTGGTTTGTTACAGAACGCACCACATTCAGTTTCTTATGTCAGCCAGAAAGCCCAGTGCAGACACATGCACGTAGTTCTCCATGGTCAAAATGTTAACTGAAAAGGTTGCTGAAGGTTCACTGATTATTTTTTTGTTTTTGTTTGTTTAAAATCTGCAGCTCATCTCCAAGGCTGACTCATCTGCACTTTTTATTTGTGTTTTCTAACAGATGGTTACGTCAAAACAATAATGGATAACAACTTTTATCTGGATTCACCACTTAGTGCATATACACTAATGCAGAAAGAACATTATCAATGGTGAGGGAGGGCAGCTAATGGTAACTGCCAACACGACGGAGGTGCAACACTAATGTGCCTGAGTGGGTTTTGGCAGTGAACAAAAACAAACGCAGATTATTGTAAAAAGTAATGTTTAATAGTACAAAGCATCGGCTGAATTATTTCTAGATCTGCATAATAAAGAACATGATCGATGACTGCTGACTAAAAGCTATTAACGTAAATCTACACTGGAGGAATATTTATTTATTTTTTGGTTGTTGTTGCATAATTTAACCCATAGATGTCAAACTCAAGGCCTGGGGGCCAAATGTGGCCCTCGTTGACATCATATCTGGCCCCCAAAATAATAAGTGAAACGTAAAATACTTTTATTTCTTGAATTTTTTCAGTAATCTTTGATAACGATGTCGAAAGCACAACAGAGAACATCAAATGAGACCAATCAAACTTTTGTTGAGGAACTTGTGACCAAGAAAATACAAAGGGTATTTGATTTGAGTTAATGTACTGTAGTTTATGAAATTAGTCCTAAGTTTAAAAAAAAGGTTTTAATTTTGGTCCCCGTTTTTAAGTGAGTTTGACAACCCTGGTTTAGAATACTGTCAGAAAATGCATGCAGGCTTTGATGAGCTCCTTATCAACTCAAAGACGAGATCAAAGGAGCAGACCAAAATCACATAAAACTCAAAACCAAAATGTGCATGAATCATAGAAAGAAAACATAATAAGTGGTTTAATCATTGGTTTAAATACTCGTATATTAATATTTATTACTGGTCTGAGAGTAAAACTGGTATAAAACTTGCAGACTTGTTGTATTCTTCAGTGGTCTGGATCATGTCTGTGATCCCAGGTGGGCTTCAGGGGAGGAGCAGAACAACAAAAAGAGATGCAGCGCCAGGAAACAGGACGACGCTCGCTCTTTCCCCCTTTTATCTCTCTCTTTTAACCTTCCTTTTCAAAATGAGGAAAGAGAAGTAGTGCGCTCCACTCTTCTCCACCCCACGTCCTTCTTTCAAACATCTTTTGATGCCTTAAAAGTAAATCAGAAGTGCTTTCCGGTTGCCATGTACTCCAACAAAATGGGCTGCGTCTGCACGACTTGGCAAGACGCCTAATTACTTTCAACTCAGACAGGTAGGCGGAAGGTGCGTGTGTGTAAAAAATACGAGCTTTGAACTGATCTGTTTTCTGCCACTGTGTTCTTTAGTTTAATGGGAGTTGTAAGCTGGCCAACTGAGCTAAAGGATTTTCTGGCACTTTGCCACCAACAGACCAAAAATACTGTTGTGTGCCAGCTGGACCAGATTTAAACCATATGCTGAGATTGACTAAACTACATCTGTATAAGATGCTATAAGCTTGTAGTGGCTTATAAATCCATCAGTGTAACTATGGCGATTAACAGTAAACATAGTTCTGTCCAACTGAGCCACATCTTTGTCTTGAAGTGAAGCAAAGCTAGCAAGCATCATCATCAAGACAGACTTTCACTACAAAGCTTAATAATCAACCATAAAAGTTTGTACAAGCTACTGTTGTTTTTTTTTTTTATTTCTCTGTCTTTCTGTCAGATGAAGAGGAGGAGCGGGGACTGAAACGAGTTTGAACATGACGTTAGCCAACTCCCTTCTACAGTCGCCAAATCAATTCCACCGTTCCCTCCTTCCTCTTCTTTCAAGTGCAAACCACAGGGTTGATCTGGAGGTTGCCATGGCAAACATTTCTAATTAGACATCATTTTCTGTTTCCTTGTTTTAATTACGTATAGCAGTGGTGACATATTTTATTGTGCACGTGTCACACAGTCACAAGTAACCTCGTCTGTTTAAATACTGAGCCTGGGTTTGTCAGAAAAAATAACAAAGCTTCCTTTGTAGGGTTAGTAATGTATTTAAAATTAGCTTAATGCAGCACTAAATGCAAAATAAAAGTCTTGCGGTTTCTTCTGTGAGTTGCATAGTTCAATGTCAAGTCTTGCATGGATTCGCTCAGTTTAATTAAGATTGTTATTTTTATTCTACAAACTAATATTATTCTTAATATTTCCTTCTCTTGTTTTTTTTTTTTTAATTCACATTTGGCTAAATACATTGTGCACAAAGCAACAGTGGCATTGCTTTCACAAGTAACGTTTTTATGCGTTCTCAACAGAAAATCATACTTAAGAGCTTGTATTGGACCCAGTAATTTTTTTCAATGCTTAATCTAGTTCTTCTGATAAGCTGTGGTAGCTCGGTGGTCAGTGCTGCAGTCTTGTAATCCTGAGGTTGCGGGTTCGAGTCCGGGTTGCGTCAGGAAGGGCATTTGGTGTAAACAAGTGCCAAATCTTTCATGCAAGTTTGCTCGTTGTGGTGATCCCTGCAGAAGGGAGTAGTCAAAAGAAACCTACTAATCTAGTTCTTATAATGATGTGGAAATAAAATGCATGTTGGATGATTATGGTTACTGCATTTGTCCCAGTTGAATCAGCTATGGTAGATGGGAAAAAAAAACATGCAGGCTTAAAAACTTTATCAAGATTAAAAAAACAACATTTCAATATTAATAAATGTTCTATAGATTTTTTGTCACTCTTTCACCAAGTTGCACCATTACCAAATTAAAATAACCTAAAAACAAACAAACAAACAAACAAACAAAAAAAAGGTAAACAAGCAAAAACTCAAGCATTAGTTGACCATTAGTTTGTGTTTTCAGTGGCACACTGGGTTGGGGGAGAGAGACAGAAAACAGCAATAGAATGACCCACATTACAACTGTAAAATTAAGTAACATGAGATACAATTCACAGCTTTCATGTCATGTGGTGCTACAGTGATAAACTGCTCATTTAAAAATCTACATGGACAAAGTGATTGTCATTTTTAAAATGACCTTTGTCTTTAATTTGTTAAGCACAGTGTTAAACATGCTCCTGCTACAGTTTATCTAAAAATCAGCTTCCTTACATCTAGCCGAACTGAAACACAGATCTGAGAGCAACATTAATCTCTGTCAACCACTGTCTGTTTATCTGCCTAAATTATATAAATAGCATCTGTCTGCATTAGTTTATGTAGCCAAGCTGAGCTAGACTTTGAAAATAGATGCACACATGCAGACAGGTGCAAGTCAGACTGCCAGACAGGTTTGAATGCACTTTTCAGCTCATGACTGTGTTGGCTCAGTTAGTCGGTTTGAAAATGTTTAACGCCTCAGCCGATTCGTCTGCAAATTGTCCATATGGGGTAAAAACATTTATAAATTATGAAAGTCTCAGTCCAATAATTTTGTATTTATTTATCTATTTTATTTATTTATCATAGCCCTCCATTGCACATTAAATTGTTTCCTATCAACCCTACCCAGAAAGCCATGTGCTGTGATGGCGTTTCTCATTTAATATTACAGGTTGTCCCCGACCTACGGCGCCATCGACCTACGGCGCTCCGTACTTACGGCGCCGCCCCCAGTGATGTCATC
>JARVLU010001073.1:6164464-6175894 GCA_031762415.1 Simpsonichthys santanae | reverse complement strand
ATATCATAGAATAACATTACTCCAACCAGCAGCACAAACATGAGTTTGTATGAGCAGATGAACACAGCAACATGAAAACAGATCAGCAAAATTCAGATTTTACTTGAATAATGAATATAAACTATTCAAGGTTTGAGGATTTTTTTTAATAGTCCAAAGGAAAACAGTCTGCCCAGAATAGATTCACTTCAGTTCAATTCAAAAATGCTTTATTAATCCCAAAGGGAAATTAATTGTTGTAGCTAATCATCCTGGTTTCATTAGAGTTGTTCAAGATGCTGATGGCTTTAGGAATGAATGATTTCTTGTAGCAGTCCATCCCACAGCAGATCAGAAGAAACTGGCTGCAGTTGCTGATCCATCCACCCAGAACCAGCAGACCTCGTCTTCTTGGGCAGCAGGACTGCCTGATGCCGGCAGAACTCCTCCTCGAGCAATGGCCATTTCTTGCAGCAACCTGCCAAGCCTCTTGTCGCTGTGGACTTGATTGCAGGTGCCAGGCGAAGATCTCGGTCCTCCCACTGTCACAAGTCGTGTTTCCCGCTACCTCCAAGATCTCGGCAGCCAGGCACGTGAGCATAGCCTCCAGGTGGACGGTAATGCATCCACGACACTTCCTTTTCAACTCATTTGAGATTTGGGGCTGTAATTGAGGTCTTATTTGAACTTTTGATATGTTAATCAGCAACTCCCAGTTGTAGAAAACCAACTTGTTGTTATGGTTACGCATCATAAATGTCTAAATGTAAAAAAGGTTTCAATAAAAATCTTTCCAGCAGCACAGCATATGATATCAGAGGAAGAAATCATCCGGAAAAAAGTGATTTATATCCAGAAAGATGTTTAGTTTAAACTTCCTGAAGTTTCATTCATAAATGGTTCCATCAACTTTCAAAAAGTTTTTTTCTTTTCAAATAGGAGTTTTGGGGCCGGATGGAGATTGTCCAAGGGACATTTTGGCCCTCGGGATGTACGTTGTCCACATCTGGAATAGGTGCTAGCTCAACTCCATCATGAAAATCCCTCCAAAGTAAAATCAATTTAAATGCTTTCTAGTCTAGGTGAGATATTCACTACTCTTAAATACTACACACATTCCTACTTAAACAACCTTTCAATTACAGGCATTTCATAAAAAAGCAACCTCAGTCACAGAGTGGTAAGTTTGTCATTTTCAATCCAGTGTCAATATATACAACACATAAAAACAACACAATTCAGCGACATTATATGAGTGTGATCCTGAAGTTCACATACTTGCTTCTGAGACACAACAGGATCTAAACCACATGCTGTTTTGATTGCTCGTTAAAGTAGTGATTTATGCACACTGCTTCAGAATCTATGAAAACACTGTCAGAACTGAGAATGAAGCTAAATTAAATGCAGTTTTCTAAAATTGTTTACCAAACCACAGGAAAATGGCAGCTCTGTTCAAACAAGTAGCTGCGCTCTTTGCCATCACTGGTTTTGTTTAATAGGATAAAATATGACGACGTACGGTATAATTACATAGTCGAGTGTGTTTCTCTATACAGTGCTCTGGTACAACTTCTGTTGTGGGGATAAAAAACAGCTTTGCACATAAACTCTTTGTGTTTTTGAATTAACGTAATATTATTTTGTGTTTGAGCTGATTTTAGGATGAGCTTAGGGTGCGTGCAAGTCAAGGAAATTAATTTAAATCTGTAATATGATTTGAAGTTACTGAAATATAACGGTTTGTCGCGTGTGTGTGTGCACGTGTGTGTATTGTACTTTGTCTGTTTGTGGTCAGAAACCAAAATAAGGCAGTCTAATCTTGGCAGACAAAACAGAGAAACTACAAATTACCACCACACACAGAGACACCGCACGCACCAAGGTCCTTTCTCTTTTCCCACCTGTTCATTCCGTTCTCCCTTGTTTTTTTATTTCCTCCACTAAATCTTGAAGGCTGACATCTTTCATTTGAGCTTGCGTTTTACCCTCTCCTCTCATTTTTCTTTCTGTCTATGTGCAGGAGACTGTGGATAAGTAAACTTTCTGCAGAACTTGCATAGCAACTGCTGTAAAAAAAAAAAACTTTTTTTTTCTTTACAGACAATTTTCATTCATTCAACCTTTATTTAGGCAGGTTAATCTCATTGAGCCTCGAGGACTCATTTACAAGAGAGACCTGGCTACAAACTAAGGATGATGACAACAACAATACAGCAAAAGTTTTTTTCCCTTGAACAATCAACAATAGACAATCATAAAAGAGAACAATAAAGTTCCTTTCTGCACCAGTTGTGTTTGTTGCTGCAGGATTCAGTTAGGTCAATATGTGACTGTAACATGGTATGGAATAATAAATGGAAAACTACAGCTCAACAATACAACTAGCAATATTGGTAAACTAATGTCATAGTATTGGACTAAAGTAATCATCTTGCCATTGTTGCTCACTGTGACAACATCACCTGCATCCACACAGAAAACCAGTGTGGTAGTAATGTTGATATATATAGTTTTAAATAGTTATTTGATTGTATATATGCACAAGTTTTAACTTGAGGTTAAATAACTGGGTATTTACATATTGATATAGATTATTTCCACACTTTAGAAACTTTTGATTATGGTGGTTGACTATTAGAAGTGTTTGGGGTGAATTATTTTTGCCAGGTTTAACTTTTGTTTCTTTGAGTTGCCATTTCCTTCATGCTGCTGGAGGTGTCCTGCTACTCACGGCAAAGAGCTCAAGGTGCAACAGATCAAGAGATCACACCCTAATTAGACTGAACCATAATGAAAATGCATGTTAGTAGAGGGAAAAGTTAAATGTTGTAGATTGATTTTTAAGTTTTCCATTAGGTGATTTTGATCATGTAAATATTTTTTTTTTTTTTGTAGGTTACTATTTTGATCAGTTTGGCTTGTTGCTAACACTTTTTGTAATTTAGTCTATTTAATTTATGTTACAGGCAGCACGGTGGTGAAGCTGGTAGTGCTGCCGTCTCTCAACGAGCAGGTCGTCCCGGTTCAAATCCCGACCTGGGGGTCTTTCTGGGTGGAGTTTGCATGTTCTCTCCGTGCATGCGTGGGTTTTCTCTGGGCACTCGTTTCCTCCCACAGACCAAAAACATGCATGTTAGTCTGATTGGTAATGCTAAATTGTCTAGGTGTGAGTGAGAGAGTGAATGGTTGTCTTATACAGTATATCTCTGTGTGTCCCTGTGATGAACTGGAGACATGTCCAGGGTGTCCCCTACCTCTCACACATTGATGGCTCAATATGGGCACCAGTGACCCCTGCGACCCAAAAAAGAAGAAGTGGGAAAAGATGATGGATGGATGGACGGAATAAATTTATAGTATTGAAATTGGCCTGATCAGCCCCTATACAGTATAAGTTTCTCTTGTCTCAGTCATTAGGTCAGTTAGTGTGTTAATTTCCTCTGTAGGTGCCGAGTTAAACATTTGTAAAAACCAAACCAAGATCATTTTGTTTTTGTAAATAAATTGGAAAAACCTTTTTTGCAAATCTTCTGTCTCTCTCTTGCTGGTTTACCCTGACACTCAGCTTTATTTTTTCGTATTGGTAGAAAAAGGTGGCTCGTCCTCTGATCGGTTTGCTCTAAACATAAAGTCATGTCAAGTCATAAGAATGATATCAGACGCATCACAATTTGAACGTTTATTTGGTAAAAACAAAGCAAAAAGTTTATCCAGGTTTTAATCTACTTTAAATTAAGCCCAGTTTGCTTTGTGACAAAAGTGTGTAATCATTGTAACCCATGTCCAATTTTTAAATTGTTTTCAGTCTCTACAGTAGTGATGTGCACCTGCTATCCAACAGCAAACATCACGTAAATCCTAAGTTTAATTTGCTCCACTGCAACTAATACATCTTGATTAAAAGCAGCTTTACATTTTTACTATATTCATTCAACCTTTATTTATACAGATTAATCCCACTGAGCCTCTGGGACTCATTTACAAGAGAGATCTGAATTTTTAACAAAGAATGATGACAACAATAGACAACCATAAAGGATGTGTACAAATGAACTGTTTTCTTTTTTTAAAACAAGTGAAAATAAAATGGTAATTAAAAAGGATAATTAAAAGGAAAAGTAGTGAAAAAAACAGCTAGATTGTAAGGTGGTGTAGAAAACTGAAAACATGAACATGTCTGCGTTGTTTATTGCCAGGAACTTAACAGATGTTTGAAGCCACTTAGAGAGGTCAAGGTCAATCAAGAGCTTCAGATCTTTATGCAAGATATTGCATATAACTGAGTCTTTAATTAAATAAAATAATAAAGTAAAACATTTGTTTGTGATAATTAATCAAACCCCAACGCATAATTACCCATATATTTTTGAAACTTTGAACTAATCATCATTAAAATAAAATAAAAAAAAAGTGATCTGGTGACTCGGTTCATTTGAGCATTTTTTTCTTCTTTCCAAAACCATCAGAATTATCCCAAATAATTCAAAGACTAAATAGATTGAACTTAATTCAATTAATTAAAAGGACTTGATACACTATAGTTTGATAATGTCATTAATGTCGTCTAAACCAGCTGCTGCTGCCTAAAACCTTTTTTTTAATGACTGTTTATACTGAACGTGAAAGGAAACTGGACCTAACAGATAACTGTTTGCTTCTGACAGAACGAGAGAAGAAAGTCCTTCTCACTTACAGACGGACACGCATAATCGCATAGATCTTCTTTACACAAACACGCTCACACACAGAGAGGCCCCCAGTCTAACACGGAGCCACACACTTGATGCAGTCCAGACCAGAGAGACCTGAGAAGCCAACAAACACACACAAGAGAGAGGGGCAGGTCTGAGGTGATGGTTTTGGTTGTGGTCCCAGTGAAAACGACACTAATTTAGAGCTGAGGGGGCTTTGGCAAACTGAAATAAAACTCTACAATCTTACAAGTAAACAAGCTGAAAGCTCATGGAATGCTAACGATGCTAACACATAGAAGAGCTCCTGTGACGCTAGAGGTGATAACACTGTCCACTTTACTGATCCGATCAAACACACAGGTAGCTTTGTAACTTCACCCCTAAAGGAGTTTACTTCAACACACACCTCACCTGCACAATCATAAACACATACACTCGATAGGATACACACACACTGCTTGAACTCTGAAAACCACAAACATACCTTTGGCAGGATGTGTATACCTGTGTGTGTGCGCTGGAGTGTGCGCATGTGTTGCTTCCACCATGTGTGTTTGCATTTCTCTCAATGGCCCCCTTTTAAGGAGGAAGGAGAGAAAAAAAAAGAGGGAGATGTGAATGAGGGAGGAGAGAGAAATGAAGAGAACTCTGGGAATTCACAAAAACAAGATAAATATCCTCGACTTGGCGTCGCACGGCGGCTGCACTCTCGCTTACACACACAGGCGCACGCACTGATTACAGAATAAATATGTGTAATCTTATAAATCAGTCATTGTTTGTGTGGTGGAAGAAACAAACGCGCATATGCAACATGCAGCGACAGACATGTTGACTTTGGAGAAAGTGAAGTGATGGCGGTGATCAGTCATTTGGGGTCACACGCATATTTCAATGTTAAAAAATGATCATCAGCGTAGAGGAGTTTCTGCTGCTTATTGCCAGATGCTTGCCACCAAAATGTCAATGGTTAAAATTATGAGCAGCACAGCACCTGATTGTAATTTCATTCTGACTAGTCAGTCTAAACTTTAAATTATTTTTCTGCATCAGTCTCAACAAAGTAATTCTTCAAAAGAAAAAAAAAAAAAAAAAAGACTAAACGACTTACTGATATTCTAGTCTTGTAACTGTATCAGAATTACGATTGAGGAGCAACACCAAGAGTGTACATCAGCCAAATATAGAACAAAAAACTGCTGCATGTTGTAGTTTGTAGGAACACTGGCGTTGATTTGGTGCAGTGTTTTGGGGAAATGTCAAAAGCTCGACAACAGAATTAAAATAAAACAGATAGTGATGGTTAATAACAATGATACTGTGGAAACACTTTTTTGACCACTGCTTTTTTGAGGAATTCAACATATTGCATCAACAGAAATGGGGGTCAAGATGAGGAGGAGGCAGAACAGCTGACTCGGGACACGAAAGTCCCAGTTGGATCCACAGCCATTGCACATTTCGTGGTGTCTCTGAGCAGCACACCCTATCCCCAAAATGCTCCCCAGGTGCCCTCAATAGCTGCCCACTGCACCACCTGGTGGTGGATGAGTTAAATGCAAAGGGACAATTTTGAATTGTATGGAAACATACAACAATGCCAACACATAACACATTATTATATAAACAAACAATGTTTAAAGATTTCTGCTGTGCATGTACTGAGCATGCCCTTCATAAGGAATAATTAAAGTGCCTGTGACATGAATGCATTTCTGGAAACATTAACATATGTTGTAAAAATGAATAAAAATTACTGTACTTGTCGCCGTACACGTAGCACCGCTGTATAAGTCACATCAGTCCAAATACGTATAATAAAGTGGAAAAAATATAAATGTGTCACTTTGCCATACAAGTCGCATCTATTACATGTCACCACTGACGCGTTGCATCTATTAACGCGTCACCGCTGACAACCTGGAAATGTGGGCCGGTGTGCAAAAAATCGAATGACTGCCAAATGTCTGCTGCGGGAGTGTGCACAGGAG
This sequence comes from Simpsonichthys santanae, assembly GCA_031762415.1. Lineage (NCBI taxonomy): Eukaryota > Metazoa > Chordata > Actinopteri > Cyprinodontiformes > Rivulidae > Simpsonichthys > Simpsonichthys santanae. The sequence continues at coordinate 6,169,227 of JARVLU010001073.1, read as the reverse complement.
GACTTTAACAAGAATGTAACTAGATTAACACTTAAAACAATTATTTGTTTGCTTAAATTTTAGTAAAGGTGTGTCTCAGTCTAACTTTCCTTAATAAATACCCTTTGACGGTCAAATCAGCTGCATTTCAAAAGCCGATTCATGGAAGCACAGAGGGACGACTCGCTGAGCATTTCTTCAAAATTTAACAAGATTACCACCTAAGAACAATTATTTATTTGCTCAACATTATAGTAAAGATGTGTCTCAGTTGAACTTTTCCTTACTAAATGCACGTTGACGGTCACATCAGCTGCATTGAGCCTTTGTGTGACAAAACTGCTAAAATTGTGTGAATTATGCCAAATTTCTTAAATAGGAAAACATTTTCATCCACTTTTTGTAAATATAGGATATGCATGTCACAGGCAGTTAAAGATGACATTCAAGAAGAAAAAGAAAGGAAAAAAAAGAGGAAAAAGAAAGAAGAAATATGGGGGAAAAGAAAAAAAGGAAGAACAAAAAAAGGATGACATTCAATTTAATAGACCTAAAACTCAAGTGTAGGAGAAAAATATTCTCATTGTATCTCACAAAAGGAGTCACACTCGACGACAGGAGATTTCTGATCGTTTCTTACTTGCAAGGACAGATTTTCAGGTCAGATTACACAGATATACAGGAAGTACACACATGAAGCCCAGTCAAAAGAATCTGCCCGGGGCAGTGTGTGCAGCTTGTTTTTATACACTTATCAGTTCAGCCGAGCTCACAGACTCAGAGGTGACCTTGGAGCGACAGCTGCACGCAGCTGCCTCACCCAGCTCCTCATCCATTTCTCTCTGCTAACCCAAACATATGGTTCATGGGCAGAGTTAACATTCTCAGCCATAGTAGTTAAAACCATCCATAAACTTTGACCAAATATTCCTTAACATCCATTCTTTTTACAAGTAATCTTTAAGCAGAAAACAGTAGGAAAGTTTCAACAAAAATACCAGTTGCCTAAAAAAGTAACAACAAAAAAAATAAAAGAAGCAATGCATCTAATATACATTTATCCACTCCCTGTTGGATCTTTCTAATCAAACCAATAAAAAATACCTTGTACAGATTAAAAAGAGGTATTCAAGCCTAAAGCTGATGTGATACACTTCTGGCAGCAAAGCTGTGATTTCATGTGCCCATTAAAGTGAAAGTATTAACGTTCAGAAACAAGCAGGTAAAAAGGTGAATGGATGGATGGATGGATGGATGGATGGATGGATGGATGGATGGATGGATGTAAGGATGGTCAGTTTGCCTCCTTTAAGCATTTAAGATATGCGTGAGGACAAAGTGAGGAAAAAATACAGTTTATTTTCATTACTTCTGTTGTTTTATTGATTTCCTCAGAAATTATTCGAGAGCTGCGTATTTCTAGAAATGTGATATCAAGTAGTTCAAAAAACAAAGATTAAAAAGTAGAAACTAAAAAATGCATCTATCCAACAAAATGTTAAAAAGCTGTTTAATGTCACACACAACCCTTTAACGTATAACAGAGAAACACAACATCACTGTAAGTTGTACATGTCGCTGTATTTGCTACTTAAAACATAAACATAAACATAAATGTTTTCCTGAAACTGTCCGGGATCCATTAGCTTCAGCTCTGGTTGCAGATGTGTATATTATTCCAGAGTAATATAGCTCAACAGACTGCCAACTCGCCTCATTGTATGTATAGTTTTCATACATTTAAACCACATGACATGCTACGTACAGCTATATTTAGAGCTAATTAAATAATGGAATGAGCCCAACACACAGGGATCATTGTTGCAGAGCTATTTCCTTAACAAACAGGAATTTATTTAATCAGAAATCAGAGGCATATGGCTACATTTCCCCAATGAAGGCATTGCATGTATGAGTGTTTTCCTGCACACATGCACTTTGTTTTAACGTGTGTAACCTTTTTTTTTTTTTTTTTTACTATTCAGTTTTAAGACACACTCACATAAACCTGCAGACAAAGCATTCTGCTTGGAACAAAGTCATAAATTTGAGTTAATATAAAAAGTAACAGCATCATTAGTTTGAAAACATTACCACAGTTTATTAGTCTTAAACTGCTTGAATCTGCCTGAATAGTTTCTCAAAGCTTGGACCATGTTGTCATTGTTTACTAAAATTGTGTAGTACCGGTAAGTACAAATTTATTATCTTTATCATAGCTAGTTTTCATTAAACGTTTTTGAGCCTCAAACAAGTTTAAATCTTCTAGTTTTATTGAACATAAAAAGATGTGCATGTTTCATGCAACATTTGAAAACAGTCACAGTGTGTGGACCTCAAGGTGCATTTTCTCATTCATAATGGATAAACACGCAGCTCAGACTACAGCCACCTCTGAATCAAGTGGAAATCAGTCACCATCACTTCAGTATTTACTTGAAGGGTTGATGACAAACGTTTTGGAGCATATGCATAATGGTTCTGATTTAACCATGCATCATAAGTTTGTTCAGCCATGGATTCTGTGTAACATTTATTGTTAAAACTATATATATAATATGAATATGTTCTTTATTAGCTTGCAATAATTAAAATTACCTGTACTATTGAAGGAAAAGTGAAATTAAAACAGAAATGAAGCAGATTTTTTTAACATGGGGGCAAAACTGCAATATGTCAAAACATTTTTTTTTCTTTTACATTTAGTTTGTTACATCTCTATTTTATTTTCATTAGTATTTCATCGTCATGCCTCCCTTCGTGCCTTTAATGTTGTTTCTACTAAAAAAAATGAGCATGCACATATTTCATGGATTTTTTTTTGTGTGTTCATTTGTCAGATTTTATTTTTATTTTTTATTCTTTTTAATTAATCTTTTTACATTTACAACAATTAATGCAGGTATGAGCCAAGTTTTGCATAAGAGAGATTGTAACTCATTATTTTTGCCTTAATAATTTTTGGTACATTTTGCAACCGTTTGTTGCTGAGCTGACATTACAGGCTATTCAGTTTTTCATTCTGGTTAGATCACTTAAATGTGCAACATTTCCCTATGAAATCACTGATGTTAGTAGCGCAGAGCCCTAATGGACCTTTTCAATCCCCACTTGGTCGTGGTCGTATGACTTACAATGTCGATGAAAGCATATGAGTTTAGTTTGTGGTCAACAGCATGAAACTACACGTTTTGTCCTGCGAACTGCAAACTTGATTCCATTTACAATATGGATAAACAAAAGCATCCCACAGCCAAAGAAGAATGTAAACAGCATCCTGCTGTGGTTTTGGATGCTACAGTTAAGATTTCTGTGCCAGAAAAACCAGGGGGTGGGTGGATTTGAAACAACAAAACGGACAACATTGACCTTTGACTCCAGGCAGATGGTAAACTCTGATCCAGATGTCACTCGCAGTCTTGACAAGTCAGTGTCTGCTAAGTGTAAATCAGATTGGATGTATTGGCACTGACCAATAAGATTGCTCCATTAAAGCAAAAATAAAATACATATACTGTATATATAGTTATACTTATATCTTTGCCTTTCTGATATTTTCTCAGTGTAACACTTTTCTAACATAGATAACTTATTAAGCCTCCACTTGGTCAGAAATAAGATAAAGTGAGAAAATGATGATGCAAGCGTTTTGGGAAACCTACGTATACGAAGGAAAAATTGAGTTATTGACCATCTCGACAAATTATTTTGTTTAGGTCACTGCTTTAACACGGCTTTTGTGCACAAGTTTTTTAGTTTAGCTAAATTAAACAAATACCATGTTTTTTTTTTTCCCATGAATGATAATAATAGGTTGTTTCCTCTTACTTTCCAATTCTTATTTTCAATCAGCCGCAGTATTCTTTATAGATGTCACTTAGACATTTATTTTTCTATCACTCACACGCTTCACAACCAGGAATATTCCGAGTTATGTGCCTTTTTTTCTTTTATGATGAGATGGGGATCTATCTTTCTGTCATTTGCAGGAAAGACAGCAGACAGATGGGAAATGTCAGAAAAACGTCAGATTTGTTCTTTGATTCTTTCAGCTGTGGGATCAGAGGACAGGAAAGAAGGTATAGAGGAGGAGTCACTAGACCTGTCACAATAACAAATTTTACTGGGCGATTGTCTCAGAAATTATTGCGATAAACAATAATATTGAAATTTGAAATTTGACAATTAGTAATTGTTGTCAAATTTGAGAATATATTTTAATTTGTTTTGAGTGTAGTACCTTTTTTCGACCACCGGATGGCAGTATGACTGTTTGAACCAAAGGATGGATAGTGAGGGAGCGAGCAGCGTGTCTAAAAAAAAATGGGAGGGAGGCCCCTTGATGTGACATGGGCTGTCTTTCTGCGGTTCTCAGAATGGCGGACGCTCAGTGTGGTTTGAGCTCTTTAGCATAGCAGTTTTCACACAAAGCTTTTAATTTAACAAAATCTGTAAACAGGTTCTCAACTTCTTTTTGCTGAGAAAAAACACTTTTTTAAAAACAACTTTTTACACAAAGGCACATGTTTCAACCATGAATTTTGGAACTTCAACAAGATTGAAGTTCTTGTTCAAGAACTTCTCTATGTGTCTCTATGTGGCCCATCAAAGGGCCACATGACAAATGAGACAAACAACCATTCACGCTCTCACTCACACCTATGGACAATTTAGAGTTACCAACCAGCCTAGTATGCATGTTTTTGGTCTGTGGGAGGAAACCAGAGTACCCGGAGAAAACCCATGCATGCACAGAGAGAACATGCAAACTCCACCCAGAAAGG
>JARVLU010001073.1:6032813-6062904 GCA_031762415.1 Simpsonichthys santanae | reverse complement strand
ACGCTGTTGTGTTACATTGAAAAAAAAAAAAACGTGTTTACAATGCAGTTTACCGTGTATTTTCCGACTTACGGGCAAAAATCCGGACTTACCCGCCACGTGGGATGAGCTCCGGTTTATGTTCAAATCGGGTTACGTTCAATGCATAGGAATGGAACTTGAACGTAAACCGAGGACTACCTGTAATACATGACTTGTAGTCCATATAATTTTTCTACGGCGATCAGCTGCTGAGTCCCTGTTTCTAGTTCTTTTGAAGATCACAGTAAAAACAAAAAAATCAAATACAGAACATGGGTCACACCATGTCTACTTTAGATGAAAGAACCCAAACAACAAATAAAAGTTGCATTTTTATTTATTTATTTATTATTTAAGCAGCCTCACCAGGCAGAGATGATAAGATTTTATGCATCTTACCTGCTCTTTTGAAGTGTGTGACAAGGGTCTTTGTGTCCAAAGCTGTTTAACAGCTTGTTCCAGAGCTAACAGCTTCCTGTGTTAGGTAGAAAATTAAATTAAATTAAAGACAAACAAAAAGCTTAGTGCTACTTCTCTTTGTGCCATGTTTTCTAAAACAGTTATTGAATCAAGGATTTACTTATGTAGGTAAACAGATGTTTTAACACCTGTTAAAATACACCAGAATGCAGGAAATAGCAGCTACTTTATTCAAAAAGTTATGGGGGAGGACTCAGACCTCGCACCACTATGTCCCCCTTACAATAATTCTAATGCTTATACCCACTGTGTTGTTCAAGCCAAGAGCCATTTGTCAACATGGGGGGCTAAGGCCCCTAAAAAGGGCTTCTAGAATCGCCCCTGGTGTGAGGAAATTAACAGAAAAATCAACTCTTTGCCTAAAATTTAACACAACAACATAATTGTACACATCATATCTTAAATCTAAAACTAAAACAATTATTGTAATATCTATGCAACCAGCCTTTCATATAAAAATAGTGATTTTTTTTTTAAACCGGAGAATGCGTGCACTTTAACCAGGAAGAATTAGGTTGTTTTTTTTTACATAACAAACAGCGACAGATAATGAAGATTTAAACTTAAAAACCCACATAACAAAGCAGAGCATAATTTTTAAATTAAAAGGGACAGGGTGGAGAAAAATGCGCTTTGAGTCTGTTTATTTACTGATGTAAACAAAGCAGGTCTGACTCCACTGCAGCTCCACACTGCGGCTGAGACTGCACGTTTTAAGCAGCACAGCACCAACACAACTCTCGTGAAGTTCAGGGTTATTTGACACTTTCCTGCCTGTTCTGAGAGTTTAATAGACAGACCGTTACTTCTTACCTCAAACTATTTCCAGTCACTCGGTGGTGACTTTGCTGCTCCTCGGCTCCCTCCCTCTCGGTGCAAAGCAGCTGCTGGAATACTGTTGACTTCTGGGCAATGTAGTTCTTTTGACTTGTGTTAAAGCGAAGACTTCTTGAAAGAAAACTACAAAAGAGCTGCACCCGTTTTTTTTTTTTTGTTTTTTTTCTTCACATCCTTTTTTGCTTATTGGTTGGTTCCCGCTCCTGTTCGGTCCCGTTAACTTTCAATCCTGTCACGTCCTGGTCACCTGAGTTATAATGAGGTTGAATCCGTTCCCACCGGAATCCTGCCAGATTCACGTGACCCGTGGTACTCCCGAAAAAATGTCATCCTCTACAGTAGAGTAACCATGAGTGAGGGAGGTGGTGGTTGTGAAGACTTATGGGGTTCACTTTGTCTGTGTGTGTTGAACAGTAAAATAAAATCTATAAAACGCCATCTAGTGGTTGATTCTACAACAAGAGATTTATATTAGTAGCTTTAAGAGTTTAAAAACTTTCTGTTTAAATATCTCATGTTACAATGTGGACACCCGAGGCTTAGAGACAAGTGCAGCCTATATATGTACAATTTTTATTTATTTTTAAATTCAGTGGGCACAATTTATATTCAGGTGCGCTCAATAGTCTGGAAATTACAGGAAATAAAATTAGAAATCCATTTTTTTTTTATAGTGGAACAGTGACATGAAATGTTTAAAATAAGAATTTGCACAATTTGGGGGTTAAAAATATAAATAAAATGTTTATGTCATCAAAGAAGAACAGTTTGCACCAAATCAGATTAAATCGTAGCAAGTCAGATTTTTTTTTATTTTTTTTTTCCTAAAAATGGTAATAATAATAATAAATAAATAAAAAAAATCAGCATTTGATACATTTACTATGTTCTGATGTGGATTAAATATGGACTTATGAGATTTGCAAATTAGCACATTTTCATTTTATTTACAATTTACATATTTTATAGCATGAAGTTGTGTGTTTTTAAAACAGAGGCTTTTAGAGTACACAGAAGAAATCTGCTTATGAAAGCACGGTGCTTTAATTTGACACTCAAGGTTTTGCAGGAGTGTTTTAGTAAACTGCATAGTATGGAGAAACAACTGTGAGGCGTTTTGAGCCCTATCAGAAGTTGCAGGAGCTTTATCAGCTTTAAACAAATGGTAGAATACATCACAACAGCATCCTAGATTACTGACATAAAATGTTTTTGGTTTCTTTCCAATGTATCTTCTGTGTCAGCACCATTGATCAAATCTCTCTTTCTGTCTATTTCAAAAGAAGTAAAAATAAAAAAAAATATATATATATTTTATATGTTTGCAAAGCCCTCTCCAAGGATGTTACTGAAAGCCGTCTCGTCCAGCCCCTAAAGTAATTATCTCTGCAAGTCTCATTTCAAAACAAGGGTCCAGAGGTTGACTTTGTCTGCCCTTCAGGTTTTTGACAAAATGATCACAGTGTTGATTGTCAGCATGATTACAGGAATATATGAATAGTCAATGAACTCTTCCTGGCAGCCGGGGCAACAATTTCAGCAGGGAGCACAAATAATAATTATTTTTTTAATTCCAACGTGCAAACATGCACCTATTTTAGGAGTAGCTTTTTATATTGGATACCTACTGTACCACTGCAGGTAAACTGCTGGAATATTCTTTTCTAAATTTCTTGCTTTGTTCTTCTATTCTCCTTTTCTTTAGTTTTGAATGAAAATGGAATTTTTTAGAATTTTCAGTCTGGTTTCACAGTACCTAAACAGCCTTGGTATGGGTTTGTAATATTATTTTAGCAAATGATTCTGGTAGTTTGTGATCTTTGTACTCCTGGACCTTACCGCTGCTTTTAAAACTGTTGACCACATTATCTTATATCACAGTTACACCACTAGGTTGAGATTATTGTTGCAGCATTCTAATGGCTCCATTCTTATCTGAGCGACAGGAGTTTTTTGTGTTAATGTTGGCAATAGTTTATCTGCTTCAGTGCCTCTTCACTGCGGAGTCCCGCAAGGCTTTATTCTTGAACCCCTACTGTTTTTATTGAATCTGCTCCTTTTGGGGTCTATCCTGGAAAAAAAAAAAAAAAATCTTTTGTTTCATTGTTATGCTGATGATTGTCAAATTTATCTGCCCTTAAAACTAAACAGTTCATGCACAATTCACCCTCCGTTAAAATGTTTTTCAACTTTTAAAGTTTCGACAATCACAAAACGGAAGTCATTGTTTTTAGCCCTGGCTCTACTGCTGTATCTGTTCCTTTTAACCTTGACTCCCTTGAGCCTTATCTTAAGAAGTCTGTTACAAATCTCAGGATGGTTTTAGACTCTGACTTTAAGTTTAATAAACAGATTATTCATTAATTCATTCATTCATTCAACCTTCATTTATACAGGTTAGTTCCCACTGAGCCTTGAGGCTAAGATTAGCTCCGTTCTACAAAAAAAGCTTCTTCCAGTTAAGGCAGATAGCTAAGTTTAAGTCTGTGTTGACCATTTCTGACCTTGATTAAATAGTCCATGCATTTGTTACAACCCGGCTAGACTAATGTAACACACTTTAAAGGCTCTCACAGACTCCTGCTGTCCTTAGTCTGTGCGGAAACTGCACGCAGTTCACGAGGGTTGATACTTCATACTCGAGCATCCACCCTGAGCAGCTGCAGACCAACTCCGCAGGCAAAGGGCATTTACCTTGGGGACAAATTGAGTTTGCCAATTGGTCATTTGCTGACACGCCTACTGGATTGATTGACAGGTGACCAAAAAAAAAGCTGGCAAAAAGCTGCAGCTTTGTTATGTGTTTATATGTTGTTCATAAAAAGTAAAAAAAAAAAAAAAACAAACAAAAAAAAAAAAAAAACAAGGAGCGCTGGCCCTGCAACCCACATATCAGACCGGCCCACCAGGAAATCTCCAGACCCCCCTGCAGTCATGCTGGGCCTAATTTTAATTCGCTCATGACAAATTCCTTCATTTCTCACAATTTCAGTTGTGGCGTCAACGGACGAGGAGGAAGAGATCGCTTCCTTCTTAGGAAAAAACTAAAGAAAAGGCCATTAAACCACATCAGGGATGAAGAGGGGGAATTTGATACATCGGTGTCACGTAAAAAACAGTCCATCGCCGGGCAGTTTATTGTGCGACACCGAGTACGCATAGGCGGTCGTAAAAATTTAGCTTTTCACGGACATGCCCTGTGGGCATCCGCTTCGAGTCGGATCCGGTACACACGGACCTCTACGGACTGATGTACGTGTGCGAGCAGTTATGTTGGGGTCAGTCAGGTCTCCCTTTCACATCTCCAGCTCGTCCAAAATGCTGCAGCTCAGCTCTTAACAGGGACTCATAGGTTTGAGCACATTTCACCAGTTTTGTCCTCCGTTCACTGGCTCCCTGTCTTTCAGAATTGATTTTAAAATCCTCCTGTTGAACTTTAAGTGCATAAATGGCCTTGCACCCTCACGTTTAACACCGTATGATTTGATTTACTATTCCGTTGTTTCTCAATCCTTTGTGTTTTTATGTTTTTATTTTTGATGCTTTTAATTACAGCTTGTTTTTTTCACCTTTAATTATTGCCTTGATCTTATTGTTAAGCACTTTGGTAACAGCTGCTGTTTTAAATGCACTTTATGAACACGTTTGACAACTTGAATTGTTTTTTTCTTTGTATCTCCTGTAGGGGGCCTCCAGATATCAGCAGCCTTGTCCCTGTTGGCCCAAAGTACACAATGAAGTGGAGCGCCCCCCTTCAGAACGTGCAGGTAGTGGAAGTTGGGCAGGAGAGCTCTCAAAGCAAAGACTTGTTTCAACAAAGTGGGGCTAAGAGGCCAAGTGGTGCCTCCAATTCAGGTAAAACAAATATCTATCTCTGCGCTTTCTCAATATTTTCTCCTGTCACCCTCTAGTTAATCTCATCCCTTTAACTGACTGTTGGTCTCAGCCTCTTTCTCTGACTTAGCTAGGCTAATCTGTTCCCATTCTCAAGTATCTCATGGAAGGGAGGAGATGCAGCCATGCTGCTTGTCACTCTGATTGAGGATGTGTTTGTGAGGAGGATAGCGATGATGGTCACTTGTTCCCATCTGCCTGGGGGTGTTTTATCTTGGAGAGTGATGTTGGTGTAGTGAGCCCTGAGCTGCATCATCCTCATGGTCTCATTTCACTCTCTGATAGACCACAAACGTGTCTAGAGAGGAGTCATCAATCTGTAGAGATTATTCCCTGCCTTTCTAGGCCCAATTAGAGAGCCAGTGGCTGTAGATAGGAATCTGTGGTTGAAACGCTAGTTCTCCTACCACCTCTCACAAAACTCTGGTGTACACAGAGCTTGACGAGATCCCTGATAAATGCGCCACGGGAAGGAAAAAAAAAGAAGATACAAAGCCTTATCAGGATGTAATGCAGCACACTTTGTAAAGTTGCTGCTCCATGACTTAAATATTAATCGTGCCTCCTTCACTGCTCCCCGTGTCATGCTCAGAAGGCAGCTGCTGTTTTGAGAGCTGGTGTATATTCTCACAGGATTTAGTTATTTTCCTTTGTTCGGGTAGTTTATACTCATATTCCCACAACTTTGCGGCAAGGCTTAGGGATCGTTTAAGATTAGCTCTCAGCGCACCTTTCTGCACACCTTTGTAAAACTCTGAAAATGTTATGCCCCACATAGGTGCTGAGTTCTGATTCTGACATTCCCCATCTTTGCTCTTCCTCTTTCGGCCCTCGATGTAGGGTGTCTGTCCTGAAACCCCGTGCACATCTGTGGGGCTGGCTCCTAAATCTTCAATCAGACTGGCAGTACCATTTATTTATATGCCCTTGTGATGTCATTCAGTGGAGTGTCTTGTTGAAACCCCTTCCTCCCTCAACATGGTTTAAAATTGAATCATTTTTCACCTTCTGCAGGCCCTTGTACCTGTCTTTATATAAAAAAAAGCTTGCCTTTAGGCAAGCCTGTCTTTTCCACTCATCCCTTTCCATCTGTCTGTGTCTGTATTGTTCAGTCTGTCTTCACATAAGACCAAACAATGGCATTTCTCTCACCGAAAGCCAGTTGTGCCAGGTGTTTATTCTTTTATACCGTCTTACCTGCTTTCACCTTCATTATACCCCTTTCATTCCTGTTTCCCTCATGACCCATGGTCAGAAATACTGCCTTTTGCAAGTGGTGCAGCAATGGGCTTTGGCTGTGGATCAGACAAGGGTTTTGATACAAGTGTTAAAGCTGCATTGTCTTTAAAGCCACTATAGCATCACTGGCACTGCAGCCAAGTACAGAAATGGACTCTTCTGGGCTGAGGCCTTCCACATCAATGAATTATGTGCCTGGTGGCCAGCGTGGATAGTCATGTTTTAGTGTGTAAACCATATCCTGCCTCACCAATGGGATTATACTGGCTTACAACTCAGCACATTCACCTCTTGGGCTGTAGCCAGCAGCAGGCCCAGGAAGACTCTGCAAACCTGCACAGGGGTCCAGGCAATCCTTTTTGAAGAAGACAGTCATACATTGTTCTTTCTGCTCACAGAAGTTCTCTTTATATTCAGATATTTCACCTATTGATTTCCTTGCACAGATGACAGATGCCACTGTGTGCCAGTGTCAAAGATCTCATTAAACCCCAAAAGCTACAATGGAGCTCTTTAGATGAATAATACCAGCCCTTTTCCGTTTTCTCTTCCTCTCATTTCATTTGTGATGTTGCTTTCACCTCATATATGCATGTGAATAGCCAAACAGCTGCAGGTCCCTTCGGATGAGCGTGCCCCAATAAGCTCGCCGACCTGCTCGGCTCTTCTGCTACTTTATTACGTGGCAGTGATGACAGTGCAGGACAGCCTCGGACTGAAATCTACCTGCAGAATTTAATTAGGCAATCCTTGTAGAGCCCGGTGCTGGAGAAATGTAGGCCAGGGGAGTTAGGACGGAGGACGGCAGACAGGAGGAGACACACTTATTGATTCTTTGCACTAGGAGAGAAAGACTTTGAAGGCAGTGGGCCTCAAATCGATGCTGAATTTTGTGTCTAATGAGACACCTGCATCCCTTTTGGCCAGCAAAGGGCATCATGGCTCCAAATAACAGTTTTTCTGTCTAATATTTTTACTCATAAATTCACTCGCTGTAGTTCAACAAATAATGCTGATCGATCCATGTACACATCGAACTTCTTTCATTAGTGCCTACTGGAGTTTCAACCAAAGACACTTTTCTTTCCTCTTCCAGTAGCTCTTTTCGTCACTGCCTTAGTTTTCTTTGAGCTTGTGAAAAACTTTGACCTTGAGTTTTCCTTCATTGTACATCCACATCAGGGCACTTGGTCTTCAAACTGTGTCTTTTTAAAGTAAGTTAAGCTGCTGGAGATTAAACATTCATGAAACTGATAAATGTGTTTTATCAAGCCATCATGCAAAATGTCAAACATTTAGCAATATTGTTTTATAAACAAAACTAAAGCTCGTTGATCCAACAATGTTCAGTCAGGTCATCTGGATGTTTTATTTTATTTTTTTTTTTTTGCTGAGACATTTCGTCCAAAGGACTTCATCAGTCCGAGGAGTCACAAACAAAGTCATTCCCACAAGCAGCACACTCCCATAGTGGGGAAAAAAAAAAAAAAGGTTGTTGGTGAAAAGATGGTTTTTGGGGGCCGCCCTTTCCTCCATCAACTCCTCTGAGGCAGCCATAGCCAAAGGGGTTCAAAACATCAAAGCTCATGCTCAATAATCCAGGTAAAAAAAATCCATCAGTGTTCAGTCAGGTCATCTGGACGGTTTCTTTTTTTGCTGAGCTGATTCATCCTTCATCCAAAGGACTTCAGAAGATGTTTATAGCTTCTCATCCGAGGAGCTTTCTCAATTCAAAGAACAGAGAGTGTGGGGGTTCGAGTTATAAAGATGAGCTACGCTAGATACACATGCATATTACCCTATCAGGGTCTTTGTTAGTCTGACTCACAGGTCGGTCACTCTGGTAACATGGATGAAATTCCTGATAGTTTTTTTAAAATGACTGGGTGTCCTAAAACTGCAATATATGTTTTTGAAAGTTGAAATCTGAGCCCTCCTCTGTTTAAAGATTGTTTCTCTCATTTTACATAAATAGCTTCCTTCACCCCCCCCCCCCCCCCACTCTCAAACCATCTGTCTTCTCAGTCCAAAATGTGAATATTATGGTCCTCAAAGGAATGTCCCTTATCCTTGAGGTGCATGTGAACCACTGAGTCTGGTCCCGAAGAGCTGGCTGTCCTGTGTTGAGCCATGCGTCTGTGAAGAAGCTGTTTGGTTTCTCCAATATAGAGATCCAAACATTCCTTACTGCACACACCTGCATTTATACTTTCATTAAACACAAATAAAATAACTGTTTTGACTGATGTACAGTTGGTTAAAAAAAAAAAAAATACAGGACTAAAACCTTGTGAAATTTAAGTAATAGATGGAGATGAGGCTCAGTTTAAGGACCTCTCTGATCAAGGAGCAGAGAGAAACGTGTGCAAACCAAGTGGCATCAATAAAAGAAACGACCCTTGTCAAGTCAGACGAGTTTAGGAAAGAAAGAACTGGAATGTATGTGTGTTACAATGTAGACGGCAGGAGAAGCTGCCTGGTGGAGCAATTTAACTAGCACACTTTATGTGGCATTTACCAATAGATTGTGCAAAAGGGAAAGAGCTGATTGATTAGCTGATATGGCCTGGAGTCAGTATCATTTGAAAAGTGTGGGCTGAGCTTAATTATGTGACCTTTATGTTTAATTTGGGGACTTAAGCTACACCTTTCAATGTATAATTTGAATTTTAAGTGTTTTTTTTTATTAGAAAATTGCCATTCTTTAGTTTTATATAAGAAAGACAAGAGAAATTGTTAAAAAGGACCCTTTGTGAGATTGAAATAATCCTCAGTGCTACATTGACACAAATTTCTAGAACATTAAAATGACATTAATTCATTCCTCTCAGTCATTAATGCTCAAAGTGAGTACATAAATTTACATAAGGCACAAATGAACTGGATTTCATTATTTATTTTGATTTCAGTATCATTTTTAATGTTTTTTTTTTTTTTTTTTTTTTTTTTTTTGTAAAATGTTGTGGAAATGCACAATGTCATCATTACAAGGTGCCAGAAGTAGCTGTTTAAAGTTCAATGCAGTGCAGTTGTTCTTTGTTGTTTGTTTCATTTTCATGTCTTGGCTTCTCAGTAATAAATCTGTGGACACAACTTTATGATTCATGCCTTTGTTTTAGGGTGGCAAAGTAAAATGTATTTCTTCTTTTGCTAAAGAAAGACGGAAAATGGTTAACAGTTTAATTGCCTCAGTTAAATTGTATGTTTTGGTTATCACAAAAACATCACTTTTTTTTAAAGTTTCCAAGTCTTTGTCTGTAACTGTGGCAAAGCTTTTAGTTGTAATTACAACATTTAATTTGATCATTAATTCCTAACCAGTTACCAACTAGACCCAATTGTTTGAAGTCTGTTGCTCTGATTTAAAATTTCCTTTTTGGATTATTATGTGTCATTTTTCACCACTTTTATTGTCTGTCCAACAGATCTCACTTGTAAATGAGTCTTCGAGGCTCAATGTGACTTATCTGTTTAAACAAAGGTTGAATGAATGAATAAGACTGAGCTGAATACAGCTCCTCAAACTGAAGAAGTCTTTCAGAGGGAAGTTGAGACGTTTCTACAATTAAAAAAAAATTTTTTTTCAATGTTCAGAGGACCAGATTTAACTTTTTTTAAATGTTCTACCTGGATTATTGAGCATGCATCAGGATATTAACTAATTAACTTAAACACATAGTACCGGTACAACTGGCTGCAACTCCTAGTTCATTGCGTAAACTGTGATTTTAAAGTGTAATTATTTTGATCAATCTTTGTTGAACGTTTGATGGTAAAAGTTGAGTAGTACAGAAAATAAATTCTATCCTCCCAGTTTTTCTGTGTTGCAGGGATGATTCGGCTAGTTGTGGTGATTCAGCTATTGATGGTACTCCTGAGGAGCTAGTAATGCCACACAAGGGAAGGATGTTACACAGCATTATTGCACTTCAACCCAATAAAAACATCAAGTAGGATGCAAAATAAGTGCACAATAATTCAGTCTGGGCAGTTTCTCAGTGAAACATAAACCCAAAGGAAACAAGCAGCCTTGCCCTGCTGTGTTTAATGCAATCTCTTGTTGACCCTTTTTTCATCCTGCCCTTTTACTCCTGCAGACACTCACTCTGTCAAAACATCATTTGACTTTGCTGCTTTCTGAGGATTGTGCCACTTGATTCTAAACATGTCATTTGGTTGAACTGGAAACCGCTGGCACTTTTATTGTAGTACACATCCATCCATCAATGTTCTTTACCTGCTTTTTTTTCCGGGTCATGGACAGCTGGTGCCTATATCCATTAGTAACTGTGTGGACGGCTGGATACACACTGGACAGGTCACAAATTCATCACAGGGCCACATAGTGACAAACAAGACACAAATAAGTGTTAAATCCACTTGACATTAAAATAAATCTTAGCATTTCACATTCTCATGTCTTTAAATATTGATATTCCTAATTCCTATTGTCAAAGCAGATTGATATAAAGAAGCAGCATTAGTTATGGAGATCTTTTACTTTAGTTATAATCATGTGGTCATTTACTTTTTTTTTTTTTTTTTTTGGGAAATAGGCACCTAACTCAGCTTTAGTGTCATCTGAGCACCTTTTTGTTAAGTAGTATGACTGAAACACGTTTGTGTTGCTTTGTGGAAACACTCCAGGATATGAACGTTTAAAAAGCAGCAGTCCTGTGGGGTTTCTGTGCAATTTGTTTTATAAACCTTACTAAAATATTTGAAATTTTAATAAATTTGTACCAATAAATTGGTCTTGAATCACAGTTTTTAATGTTATAGAAGGTAATAAGTAGGACAGCAATCACATAGAAATATGTCATATCCATATTTTTGAATGGTCTTTTCCTGCCTGCCCCCTCACCCCTCCTTCTTTTTCATCAGAGAAACATATAATTATGCAGTTTGTGAAGAACGGTCACAGAAGACAGTTAAAGTTCAGAGAAGTGAGCATATTCACAGACTAAATTAGGGACAAATGTGAAACCTTTCAGACGTTCTCCTCTTTTCTCTTTCCGTTTTTTTGTTGGCTTGTACTTGTTCCTTCCGGACCACTGAGTGTTTTTGTCCCTCATTCTGTGTCCTCCACCTCACTGTCCTCTTTATTTTTCCTTCTCTGTTCCCTTTCGTTTTTTTTTCTCTGCCACTCCATGGTCATAACCACAACTAGACACAAAGCTGTGCGGTATCATCTGCTCACGCTTTACCAACTCAGACACGTTTAATTGTCCTGTGTTTTTCTAATGAATTAAACGTTTTAGGAATTAAATCAAACTGCGTGACACGGTCTCTTTAAATCTGGCAAGATCTGAAGCGAAACAAGCTGCTGTTTTATATTGCAAAACATCTTTCAAAAAAAAAGTCAAGCTTTGATCAAAAACATTATGAACGTTACTTTGGCTCAAGATAACATTTTAACCATTATGCCAGCCATATTCTTTAAATAAAAGTAAACCGATTTGTTGACATAATTTTCCCACTATAATCATATATTGGATTTTGTTATATTCCAAAATCTTTAGCAGTCAAGAAAAGTCCCAGCCTCCTCATTTTGTTGACAAGGAGCAGAAAATTTGAGAATATTAACAATGGTTGCTTAGAATGACTTTGCTTGTCAGCTGCCATTAACTGCTGTGCTGCCTGTGTGGAAATGGGTCTGGCATTTCTGTCTGATGCCATAAACATGAGAAGGCAGGATGAACAGAGGACTGGAAGTTTTGATTTATTATCTTGTACCTCAGGATTGGAGGTAAACAAATGGTTTTAGCGTTGTTATTTAATCTTTAGTATTTTGGATTATGCTCGTTCAGTTATGCCAGTTATATTCTTAGCCCTTTTATCATGCACCTTCTTTTGATGTAAAGGAGTTTATTAAAACTAAAACTGATTAATACACAGTGTTTATCAAATTGGAGGGACAGCAACGATTCATTTGGAAGGAGGAGACTCATTTTACCCACCTCTGTGTTAGTGTTTGTGTGTGTGTCTTATTGATCAAATCAAGATTTTGGAAAGAACTTTATCCCAATCAGTTTGAAATTTGCTCTAGAGATGGCAGCATTGGTCTGTCAGCGAGTCTGTGCACAGCTTTGACCACAAAGATTTTTAATAGACTTTCATGTTCCCATCAAAAGGATCTTAATGAGACTTTTGTGTTAAAAGAACCAGATCATGCATCATTTTTTTTTGTTAAAAATTACACTTTGTGGATTGCTAAGTTGTGATTTTTTTTTTCAGTCATAGGGAATAAGTTATTACAGCCTCTTACAGATTGTTGGTCAATAAACAACTTTTATACAAACTTAACACCCCCCCCCCCACCCCCAAACATCCATCATTTTAATTGCAGGAACAGATGTGCTTACCGGTAATTCATCAGACTGTTTGTTATGAAAGACTGTTAGACACTGGCACTCAGTGTGATCATTCCTAAATCTACTTGTTAAAGCTTTTAAAGATACTGTATTACACTATTAGTTCACTTACGTTGTAAGAAACATTTTAATATACCTTAGATCAGGGGTCTGCAACCTGCGGCTCTTTGGTCCCTCTGCAGCAGCTCTTTCAATCTTTGTCCAAAACTGACATAAAACTGAATTTTATTGGTTTTTATAACAACTACAAGGGCTAGTTTTAGCAGTTTTTTATAATTTATTTTGCAAATACAGTATATGATTACTAGAAACATTACAAGGAGTAAAACATACTCACTTTCACTTTAAGCTTTATTTCTTCAAAGTAGGATATGTAATTTTTCTACAATTAAAAAAAATCACACAATAATGCATAGTTTATTGTTTTAGTTTTAGCAACTTGACAAAAAATATATACTTTTTTCCCTTCTTTACAAGAATCTCCTCTTTTATTTTGTCTTAGAGTGTGAACATATCAATAAATGTTAAAAATCATTAGACATTTTTGTTTTATAAAACCACCCCTACTGTCCAGAAAAGCACCCTCCAACAAACTTAAAGTGGTCTGTGGGCCACCAGTTGAGAATCCCAGTTGTATCAGATATTGTGGCTCTGGACACGTTTAATTAATGAACAAAAATGGCTCTTTTGATCAAAAAGGTTGCAGACCCCTGAGCTAAATAATCAGAAAGTCTTGATAGATAACACAAAGGAAAATCAATTTAAAATAACACAATTGTAAGGTTTTTTTTTTTTTTTCCACAAGTGTAATTGCACAGACTCGAGGTTGCATCATGCTCCGGCAGTCTAAATTTGCCTTTGAACAGAATCTTTAAGATCAACTGATTTTCCAGGTGACCTGACTGAGCATTATTGGTTTTGGTACCTGGATGATTGAGCATGTACTTTGACGATTGCTGATTTGTTTTACTCTTTGTGTAAATGGATTATCATGTGTTTTATGCACAGTTTTGTCAAAAGTTAAGAGCAAAACCTTCAACAAAAAAGTGTGTATGTGAACGTTCGGTAGAGTTTTCCAGATCGCGACCTTCTTCGCTGCACGTCAAGCTCCATAGTCGAGGCTCACTTCATGTCCAGCATCAAGGAGGCGGACTCCTTGAAGCACAAGGGTCAAGTTGTGAACGACATGCAGAAGAAAGACCACAAGCAGCTGTGGATGGGCCTGCAGAATGGTGAGCTGCACATGGACAGATATGAGCATTTTAATAAAAATAGACCGCAGGCAGCTGGTGAGGAAGTGACTTCCAATCTTACTGTCATACGTGAACTGATTAATGCAAAGATCCACATGTGCGCTATTCCTGCGACTCGTCCACCTACACACATGATGCACACACACAAAAATGTGATAGGTCCTGGATTTTATCAGCAGGAACACACATTTTTAGTTATTTATTTATTTTTTGGTGTGTCACAAACACAACAAATGCATCCAGATAAGTTTGCAGACGTTCATACGTCCAGTTTGTACACTGTGTTTGTAATAACTTTTCCCACTAAAACCAGTCCCCCGCTCATTTCTGCCTCATCTGTGCTGACAGGTTCATTTTGGAAAGGATGTTGACTGTGATGTTTGTGTGGGTGAAGTTGGGGCGGCTGAGTTAAAGCACCGAAGGCTTGTGTTGTGGGCGATGCTGCAGGGTGTGATGCTTCCCTGTGTTTATTTTTTTTTTTGTATTTGTTTGTCGTTGATCAACAGAACCACAGCGTTAGTCATGAGTTTCATCTGGTCACTTTAATCCAACAAGGCAGCGCAGCATATTTTTCACCCACTCATGAGTCCTCTGTAGCAGTCAGCTCAAACCGTTTCACCTTTTTTCATCTGTAATTCCAGCTCACTACCTCATTTTGAGGTACCGTACTTTTCAGACTATAAGGCGCACTTAAAATCCTTTAATTTTTCCGGTGCGCCTTATGTATTAATTCTGGTTGTGCTTACTGACCTAGAATTGATTTTTTGTCGTTATTGTGAATGAGTTGAATAAATTTCGGCTTATCTGACAGTTTTGTTTCACTTAATGCGTCTTATAATCTAAACAATACGGTAATAAGGTGTTTTTCTCCCACACCAATCATGCTTGCTCAAAATTTCCTAAAGCCTGATAACGATCAGGATCATGATAATCAATATTTGCGAATATATCCCTTCATGTTTATTTAAACCATTTTAATTACCATAGACAGAAGTAAAACAGTAGAGATCATTGTTTTAAAGACTGACAACAATCATGTTAAAAAAAAACACATTTCCTTCTCTTATAAGTTGCACCAGCGTATGGATTTTATTTAAATATCAATAAAAACTGCACAAGTTTGACTTTGTGGTATCTATTCATAAAATACAGAGAGGTGGAAAACAAAACTAAGACCTTAACTTAAAGGACTACATACTGTATGGCCTTCTGCCTTTTATAACGAACTTATAACCTTATTCTGAAAAGGGGCGTGGCTAATACTGTTTTGGTCAATTTTTATAAATGATATTTTGCACAAGCTCAAGAGTTTGCAAGATGTCACATCTATTATACATCATATTACGCGTTTGATATGCGTCACCGCTGACAACCCAGAAACGTGGCCGGTTCTGTGCCAATTGGCTGCCAAATGTCGGCCGTGGGAGCATTCATGGGAGGACTTTAACAAGAATTTAACAAGATTAACACTTAAAAACAATGATTTGTTTGCTAGAAGTTACAGCAAAGGTGTGTTTCAGTCTAACTTTTTCTTAATAAATGCATTTTGACGGTCCGATCGGCTGAATTTCAAAAGTACGTTTGTGGCTGCGGGAGCGCACAGAGGAAGGACTCGCTGTGCATTTCTTTGAAATTTGCCAAGATAACCGCCTAAAAACAATTATAAGTTTGCTTGACATTATCGTAAAGGTGTGTCTCAGTTGACATTTGCTTTAATAAATGCACTTTAATGGTCAAATCAGCTGCGTTTTGTCTATGTGGCGAAATGCAGCTGATTTGATGTTTGCTCCAAGAGTTCCAGAGCGAGACAAAAGTGGCTTGGTATGGCAAGCCAAGTGTCTCATTAATAGCCACTTTTACATATTCATGAGACACTTGGCTTTCCACCTGACTCGACGGCCCTCTAGTGGCTGAAAATGGTAGTGTTCAATATTTTCCATGTCATAATGAATGAAATTGTCAGATCTCAGCCAAAAATTGGGCTATAAATATGTAAAGGAAAAAAAAAAACATAAATGAGTCGCTTCACTGTATAAGTTGCAGGCATGCTCAATTATGCAAAAAGGTGTGACTTATACCGCAAAAAGTACGGTACTGAGGGTTTCATTAAAATCCGTTTAGTGATTCACGAGATATTTTGCTAACAGACAGAGGTGACACCAATAGTTATGTTAACAGTAAACAAAAGCATCATGTTGTACAAACATGTACCACAAAACCTTAACCTCTTAGGACCTGCTATGCAAAATTAATTTTAAGAATATTAAACTTATAATTGATTAATACAATGTTTTTTACACTGTTCTGAAAATTTAGTTTATGGCATTCGTCTTACAACTAGTTAAAAAAAAAGAAAATTTTAACTAATCCCTAAAGAGCGAGTTGGCCTCGCACACGAAAGTGAAAGATGAAACTTCATATTTGCTAAAACTTTCATTTCCAAAAGAGCGTGGGAACAGAGAGCGCTCAAACGTTCACCCAAGAGGGAGACGAGCGGCTTCATGCGGAGGCCGTGAAACCAGCGCACGCTTGACTGACACACTCGTCGACCGAAACACGAGCAGAAAGCTTCACCTGATGAAATCCAGTTAACTGAATTGTCAACTTTTAGGTTTCTCAGCCTCAATTTAATCTTAAAATACATAAAAACCAGGAAATATATAAATAGTTGAAGTTTCTTTTATTGTGGGGCATTTAAAGCCAGTTTTATTTTATTACACAAATTAATTTGCATACATATTCTGGCCTGCTGCTGTTTTTCAGAACACATAGTTAATTATTTTATTGCAATTTGACCTGCATTAACTATGAGAGACACAGAAAATATTTAGTCTAATTTAGTCTTATAGAGGATTCAAACCAGTTTAAAAAACTATACAAGAAATATGAAATGATAAATTTGAAGTAATTACTGTTAATGGACCAGGATTTATTACTGTAAATCCTTGTGACAAATGTTTTTTCCTTATTCTTAACCTTTGATAATGTTTTCATTGCTTATTAAATGTTTGTTAAGACGTGGGAACTTCGTACTCTTTTGTCATATCATTAGTTCCTCTTTCATTAAATTTAATGCAGTTTTATTTAGGGAAATTTAACCATTATTGTATGTAATTATTGTACCGACATCAGATTAATGGAACTTTGCACACAATCCATAGCTACAAGTTGATAGAACTCTGTCATTTTAAGACTTCAAACACAAGAACATTCAACATATTAAAGTTTAAAAAAAGATATTGATTAGGTGGGTAAAATGTTTTAAATTGACCAAAAGCTAAGTGTTTCTCTCAGAAATACAAACATTTTCAAACTAGAAATGTGTCCAGTAATTGTCTAAATTTACAGTTGCTGATCCGTGTGTGTGTTTGTGTTTCAAGATAAGTTTGACCAGTTCTGGGCCATGAACAGGAAGCTGATGGAATATTCCACAGAGGATGGAGGCTTCAGATACATCCCCTTCAGGATATATACGGTAACTCACTCATACTTTAGTACAACGTTAAGGTTACGGAGGTTGAAACGTTTCTATAAAAAAGAAACCGTCCAGATGACCCGACTGAGAATTATTGGATTTGGTACCTGGTTTATTGAGCATGAACTTTCTTGTTAAGGTTTACTCTTTTCTGCCAGTAGGTGGAGCCAGAGGGCTGTGTGTGTTAGCCGCAGTGTCCTAATCACCTACTATTGAATGATTTACTTTGCATCATAAAGTAGTCTACTGGATGAGTTACCAGCAGTTTTATTCCTCAATTGATCAGGTTATCAGTTTTAAAGTAATATATTAGTTTATTTAAACCCAGTTAAAGACGCTACTGAATGTGTTTGCCTTCTCTCTGAAGTCCTACATGTTCTGTAGAATAAAATGTTACGTCATCTCTGAGTTTTCCAGTTGTACTTTTTAGGACTTCTACTTAACACATCTGTTCTTTTAGTGAGCAAGATCGGTCTTGTTTTATGATCCTTAAAAACAGCCTGCAGTTTTTTCTATGGTATCCTAGTACCCGCCTTTGACCGTATACGAGTACGTAACGCCAACGTACAGGAAGGTGGGTTTTTTTTTCTACTCTTGTGTTCCCTCCCTAGAATACATGACATAATATAACAGAGAACTTTCATTATTCTTGCTTAATAACCAAACTAAACATGCTTTAACATGTTCTTATGACCTTCAATATATAATTAGCATCAAAATAAGAAAGGCCTGTCTCATCACAGATGCGTGGGATTTCCGTTTGCCTGGGAGTTTTTGAAGGGAATGCGTTTGCTCATGCACATTTGATATCGACGACAAACGAGGCTGTGAGCAAACTCATTGCTCTAAGACAAGCTGGTGGGCGATCCTCAGGGTGCAGTCTGGGATACGTTGACACAAGCAGACATGCTGCTCCAGCTTGGGTGTTTCCAGCAAGCCTCTGTAGTTTTATCCTGACTCAGGTAAAAAGCCCCTTTGGAAAATAAAAAAAAAACTCATGCTGAAAGAAAGACGGAGGAAAAAAAAAAAGGATGACGGGATGAATAAGACGCTGATTCTTGACTGGAAAACATTAGCCAGCAGCAATCCAGACAGCAGGAAAAATGCTCTTTGTGTCAAGTGTTGAGCAAATCAGGAGTAGCTAGAAAAGGCTTGAAAATTATTGTCAGCACTTCCAAGAACCTGTAACAAATGTAGTGTCACAAAGTTTAAATAAAATCTGTCCAAAATTCAAATAGCAAAAGCTCAGTTTGGAATTTGTTTAATAATTTAATAATAAAATTGTGTCCCTAGATCCAGGGTCTGCAGCCTGCGACGCTTTGGTCCCTCTGCAGCATCTCTTTCAAGCTTTGACCAAAACTAACAAAAAAAAAAACTGAATTTTATTGGTTGTTATACAAACGACTACAACAAAATGCTAGTTTTAGCTGTTTTCTTGTCATTTCTTTTGCAGATATGTGAATACTGGAACAAGAGGTCAAACATACTCACTTTAACTTTATGCTTTATGTCTATACTTAAATAATTTTTCCACAATAAAAAAAAAAAAAAATTACATAAGTCGGCATAGTTCCGTTTTTTTTTTTTTTTTTTTTTTTTTAACTCCACCCCCACCCCTTACAAGAATCTGGTCTTTTCATTTGTCTTATATGGTAAAATTATCAATAAATATTAAAAATCATTACATATTTTTAACTTTTAATGTCACCCCTATTGCCACAAAAGACCCTCCAACAAACCTACAGTGGCCCATGGGCCACCAGTTGATAATAACAGTTGTAGCAGGTTTTTGTGGCTCTGGACACTTTGAATTCATTGAACGTAAAAATGGCTCTTTTGATCATAAAGCTTGCAGACCCAGATCCATCCATCCATTATCTTTTACTGGCTTCTTCCTTTTAATGCCACTAGGGTCAGTGGTGCCCATGTCCATCTATCACTGTGCGAAAAGCGGGGTACACCCATGACTGGTCTCCAGTCTATCAGGGACACATAGACAAACGAGACAAACAACCATTCACTCTCTCTCTCACACCTAGGGGCAATGTAAAGTCACCAATCAACATAACATGCATGCTTTTGGTCTGTGGGAGGAAATCGGAGTACCTGGAGAAAACCCACGCATGCACTGAGAGAACTTGCAAACTCCACCCAGAAAGGCCTCGGGTCAGGATTTGGAACCGGCGACCTTCTCGCAGCATCTCTATCATCTGCGCCACCGTTCCAACTCGACCCTAGATTATTAAAAAGAATTAAGAACTGAAAGCATGCTGGAAACATGAAACCTCCTGTTATTATCACGGAGTGATACCGTATATTCCGGAGTATCAGTCGCATCAGTCAAAAAAAGCATCATGAAGAGGGGAAAAACATATAAGTCACATTTATTATACATTTGTTTAATGGTCAAAACAGCTTCATTTCGCCTGGGCGGTGCGGCGCCATTCATCCAGTCATCCATCGTGGCCGGAGCTGTAAGCTCTCCAGCGTTCCTCCGCCTGCACCAGCTGAGTGAAGCGAGCGTGCACGGGAGAACTCGCTGTTGCAGTTCTTCCAACATTAAAGCATCAGTTAAAAATTATGTTGTGAATATGGAAAAGAAAAACGTATATAAGTTGCTTTGGTGTATAAGTTGAGGATTGACAAATCTATGCAAAAAACTGAGACTTATACGCCGGAAAATACAATATATATTTCCATACTTTTCATTTTATATGCGTTCATATGAATGCTTATAGTTGTGCGTACCTCATTTATGTTTTTTGTTTAAAACAGGTCTCTCTTGTAAACAAGTCCTCGTGACTCAATGAGACAAACCTGTATGAATAAAAGTTGAACGAATTAATAATTATTATGAACCAGGTCATTTTTCTTTTAGCCCTATGAAGACATAAAAAAATGAACTGAGATGGTGACGTATGGTCAGAATGAAAGACATTTAGCCTTAAATGCGGTAAGTGTCATCTCATGGAACGAAAATACAGTTTTAGATGTTTAGAAACGAAAAGGACTTCTATCTAATAAGTTGCTAGAGCTAACTTTCCCACCAAGCTTTTTTTTTTTTCCTGTCACCAGATCTGCTTTGACTGCTGGTAATTTCCCAGCGCGATGATTTAAGGCGTACAGAGTTTTAATACAACCTGCAAGGTTCCACATATGGTTGAGTTTATATTCTGCACAATAATGGGGGATAAACAACTGTCCATCAGTGTCGACACTCAACTTTTTTTTTTTTTTTATAATTTAATGCCTTTGTTTTTTACTTTCAGATCTTTGGCACATACATAAACTATTTTACACTTTGACAAAAAAAAAAAAAACATTCTTGTTTTCTGTAATAAAACGCAGCTCTTTAAAGTGGCAGACTGAAGCACGCACTCAGACAAGACAAACCGCCCTCTCAGGCATACACTTGTTGTAGCAGTGAAGCCATCTAACTGCTGGTGGGCAGAATAAACCGAGACCATTCCAGCTTTAGGCCGTGTTCATGGCTTAATTGAAAGTTTCTGTGGTCGTTTATGAGCTGTGTTGGTTTCATGACAATTGCAGCATCAAAGCCTGTCACAGCTTCACTGCATGATTTTCAAATAGACTGAAGAACGTTAGCCTAATTCATGAAAAAAAAATTTTTTTTGTGGAAACTGTTGTTTTAATCATACAAACTGCTAAATATTTACAACCCTGAAAGCTGTGTGGAGTCTGGAGTGTGAACTTAATCGATCCATCATGATCAGAAACGTCTTTATAGGGCTTGTTTTCTGCAGTGCTTGGCAAATACTGCGACAAACTGATTATGGGCTCGAGCTTGGTTTGCACAAACAGGAAGTAAACACATTATAGACGTTAAAGTGATGCCGTTTCGTTTAACAGCCAAGTTACTTTAGCAAAGCTCAGGCAGTTGTTTATTAGTCTTTGTGTTTACATTTGATTTTGTTAACGCAACAGTTTGTTTACTGCCTGCCTATTAAACCTAAGGTTTGTGTTTTATTGCATCATTTGTATTCCACTAAGCCTATGCGCACGATCCTAATACTGATTTTAAATATGAAAAAGAAAGTGACGTGAACAAAATTGATTTCAGTCTATTGGTCATGGTCCACACCTCATGAACTTTGGTCATGAGGTGTGGACATAATGTTTTGTCAACAACAGCCGAAAATCCCACACGGTAAACTTGGCTTTAGTGGCACTTTTAGTACGTCTAGAGTCCCATAATCTCTTAATGCGCTTAAAACATCCCATTAAAAAATGAAAGTGGCCCTCTAAGTATAAAATATACAGTAGTCCCTCATTTATCGCGGGGGATCCGTATCCTGTAGACCCGCGATAAGTGGAAAAACTGCAAAGTAGGAATAGTAGTACAAATACTAAGTAGTAGTTTATTTTAGTATTTATATATTAGGGCTGGACAATATGGCCAAAACTTTTATCACAATATATTTCTTAATATTTCTTAATTTCGGACGATAATCTATAATTCGATATTGATATACACAATATAAAAGCCTCAGAAAAACTGTACAAATAAATTAAGGTTCACCTTTTATTTGTATGTAGCCTTCAGAGAAATTTGAAATCACCGTCAAACATAAAACTCAACTTTGTCAATATTAATAGTTTTAACTTCAAACAACAACATAACTTAACTTCTGTGTTTGTTGCTCTTTTGATGCAGCTGGGGGTGTTGTTTCAGGGACACATTGGCTCAGACGTTTATTGTGCTTCATCTTCTGAATCTCAGCAGATTCTACCGAGTGGAAACGTGGACCAAGTTCGATGTGTTCCCATCGCTCGTTGGAACGACTCTCCGGCACATTTTGCAACACACTGACTGACACCTGCAGTTTATCAGATCATAGATAGCCGAAACACTTCCACACCTCCGAATTAGTCTTTCCTCTCATCAATTGTGTCATCTTCTTTCGCTTCGCTTGTGAAAGCTTGTTCAGTCACATTCTGATGGTCGTGGGAACTCATTTTGAAGTGAAAACTTACCGCGCTTAGCCTAGCCTAGCCTGCTACCTACCACTGACTCCTTCTGGACTCGAGTGTACGTCAACACGCACTTACGCAGTTGTGTCGCTGCTTTTTCTGTTCAGGTTGAAATGGCCGCTGAACAGAAAAAGAAATGCATCAATGAAATGCTGTAATCATAACATAATATATATTGAAATATCGAAAATGTGTTTAAAACTCATATCACCGTTATTGAATAAAAGTATATTGTGATATATATCTCAATATTGAATTATTGTCCAGACAATGTTTCTAAACTCTAAACTCTCTAAAAGAGCACAGAATGTCATGAACTCATCTCTCTGCCTTGGCTGCACTCTGCCAGCGCTCTTGGCCACGCCCACTTCTCCGCTGCAGAACGGAGGTACGACACGCTGCAGGAGGAAGCTTTTTCTGCAGTTTGGGCTGCACACAGGTGCTAAATAATTTAATATAATTTATTTTAAATAAAAATTCCATGCTGATCGTGCGGCTCATCCGTCAATCAGCCAGTGGTGTGTCATGTCCAATCTTGCGTTGAAAAACCGCGATTGAGCAAATCCGTGAAAAACGAACCCCGAAGTAGCGAAGGACTACTGTATAATATAAAAGATGCTGTTTGTGATTAAAAAGTTTCTTTAGTTAGGCTCTAGTTGTAATAGAAATGTTGAGCTATAACTTGAATGTGTTTGACAGATTTACTTTTTTTATTGTAATGTTTTGATTATAGATTATCTTTTTGCTGCTATACACACACATCGAAAATTTTTAAAACAAAGGAGAAGTTACTTTGGTTGATTTATTAGCAAAATGCCTTCCATTGGAGAAAAACGTCCTCCACCCCTTCATCCTCTCACAAAGACAGACACAAACACGCCCAAGGACCTTTCGAGACAGATTGTTGTAGTTATTATAAATAACATGTGATGCATTTGATTTGACAGAATTAATGATAGCAATCAGTCCAAATAACAGAGGGCTCGTTTCCGTCTGGCCTCCTCTCCTAATGGAGACGGCAGGACTTTATTAGACAACACATTTAGGTGCGTGCGTGCAAGTGCGTCTGCTGTCACTGTATTGTATTATAGCATGAGTTGTCACAAACGCACACTTAATAATTAAACTACTGTAAAAAGGCATGGGATATTATAGGTCAACATAAGGTTTGTGTAGTTTGCCCTCCCTCCTAAATAATAATAAACATAACCAAAACAAATAAAACAATACAGATAAGGTATATAGATACATGCAAACGATATCATTATTTATATTGGGAATCAGTGATTTATTTACTGTATTTGTTGTTGGCATTTCCATTTAATCGTCATTGCTTATGTTGTTTTTACATAAGCTTGTGTGTGTGTGTGTGTGTGTGTGTGTTTGGTCGTTGGGTTTCCAGTGTTTATTCCCATTCTGACTGTTAAGCCAAACTGTGATTTGAAGAGTCAGAGGGGGCAGCTGTCTCACTGCACGGAAAGTGACAATTACTATCCTTCCTTTAAAGACTGTTTGCATTGTTGCTGGACAGGTATTTCTCTCTGTTCCCGCTCTCTGACTCAGCCCTTACTCACAAATCCACTGTACAAGAGCTGGTATTCCACCCTTGGTCACTTCTGTTGTGGTACTTTGAAGCATACATGTTTATTGCCTCCAAGATATCTTGTAATGACTGACGGAATTAGGAGGATGTGGTGACTAAACAGACAATTACAAAACATGGGAATGCTGGAAACAGTTGTAAGTAATATTGCCCGAGGCAGCAGGTGATGTGTTTGTTGGGCTGTGGAGAATGACCTTGTTGCACTTACAGTAAGGCTTTAGTTACAAGTTTTGTTGTGACTGGCACATTATGTCCATGCAGCTGATTGTTGGCCACATTTACTTTTTAAGCAGCACTGCTGAGAAAGAACTAATTCTGATAATAAATGGAATGTGTCAATTAAAATGATCTGCTACATGTAATAAACCTTTTGGATGGAGTGCATGGAGAAAAGTTTCAGGAGTGATTTGCGACAAAAAGGTGCCAGCAAAGGTCAAAGGAAAAGTTTATGACAGTGGTGAGACCAGCTGTGTGGTGTTGAGACAGTGGCATTTATAAAAAGACAGGAGAAAGAACTGGAAGTCACATAAATGAAGATGTTGTTCTTCTTAGGAGAAACAAGGATGGATAAGATTAGGAATGAGATAATCAGAGGTACAGCACAAGTTGAACAACTGGGAGATCAAGTTAGAGAGACCAGACTGAGATGGTTTGGACATGTCCAGATGAGGGACAGTGGATATACCTGTATTGGTAGAAGGATGTTAGAAATGCAGCTGCCAGGAAAAAGAAAGAGGAAGACTGATATGGATGCAGTTAGAGGGAACATGGAGGTAGTTGGAGTGAGGACAGAGGATGCAGAGGACAGAGTGAGATGTAGGATGACTCGCTGTGGTGACCCCTGAAGAGGGAAAAGCCCAAAGAAAAAGAAGAAGTCAAATATATGTGTGCAATTTCTGTTTGGAACAAATTATGACTGACTAAATGTTTGAACATTTTTTTACCAGAAGAAAAAAGTAAAACAAAAATGGCTCAAAATTCAGACAGAAACTTCAATAATAGAAGAAGTCGTTCTTAAAGTTTAGAAAAGATCCCCATCAATATCCATTCTTCATGTTTGTCCAAATCCTAAAGGTCAAACTTATCCTTTTTTGACAACGCATAGACTCATGAGATGCAGAACCCACAACACCATTTAAGCAGTCTTTCAGGGATGAAGGTTTACCTTATCATAAAATATTAATTTAGGCTAAAATCAATCAGATGTTTGAAACAAAACTCTTTTTAAAAAGGTATTTGAGAACAGTATGCTAACATAGAAGTTATGGGCTGCGGTAGTTCTGTGGTCAGTGTACGGTACTCCTGAGGTTGCAGGTTTGAGCCCAGGTTCTATCAGGATGGGCATCAGGCGTAAAACAATTGCTAAATCTTTCATGTGAGTTTGCTCGATTTGTCGATCCCCGCAGGAGAGAGCAAATGAAATAAAACAACACATTCTAACATAGAAACTTTTTCATTCAACCTTTATTTAGACATCACATTGAGCCTCGTGGACTCATTTACTTTGTACAAGTGAGACCTGTTTAGATAGTTCACATGAGGAAAGGTTATAGCACAGCACAGTCCAGAGCGCCCCCACCCCCCCAAGCCATAGTCCTGATAAGAGGTATTTGTTTATCAGCCAGCTCCATTGAGCTCTGTCACAGATCCATGATCTTAGGAAAGACTGCTGGTCCGTGCCTGAGAGCATTCCCCAATAAGCTAGTTATTCAAGGTAACGTTTAAATTGTAAAAGCATCTGCCATTCATTGTTGTGCAAGTCTGAACTTTATTTTGGAACGTTATTGGAAAATATACATCACTCCTGTGGTGTATTCAGATGGTTCAAGATGTATATGTGTGTTTTATTGTAGATATTTTCCCCACAAATATTAATTGCACTTGAGATGGCTCTGTTGGTAGAGCTGCTGCCTCTCAGTGAGAAGGTTGCCGGATTGAATCCTGGTCGGTGACCTTTCTGGGTGGAGTTTGCATTTTTCTCTGTACATCCATTGGTTTTCTCCTGGTACTCCAGTTTCCTCCCACAGACTAAAAACATGCATGTTAGGCTGATTGGTAACTCTAAATTGTCCCTAAGGTGTGAGTGAGAGAGTGAATAGTTGTTTGTCTCTGTGTGTCCCTGTGATGAACTTGTGACCTGTCCAGGGTGTCCCCTGCCTCTCACACAGTGACTGCTGGATTAGGGCACCAGTGACCAGGAAGAAGCGGGTACAGATAACGGATGGATGATCTCTGACTTCAGTGGAAATGGATTCTCCCACCTCCCTCAGTTTTTGCAAACACATACGAGTTGACAGTGCTTTATCTTTGACAAGTGTTTGGTCTTCACTTAGGCAGATTGATTCCCCTCTATCAATTAGAAGCCATCTTGAGTTCCGCCGCGCTTTTCCATCAGCGAGAGCAGGCCATATCTTTTCTCCTAAATCCTAATGACACCTCACTCTCTTTGTGTTGCCATGTGCTGCTGTGCCAGCTAAGGTGTCACACCAACTGAAAAGAAAGTGTCTTCATCCAAACAGTATCATACTTCTCTTCTCAGGGATCAATGGCGCCTTCTTTGTATGCCGACTGACTCAATAATTTAAGACTGCCTATTTAAAAATGTAATGAAGTAGCTGTCACTTAGCGCACTCTCTCTGCTTTGGCTCTCGGTGCTGATCCCGCACGAAAGGCCGAGCTTCCTGTCAGTGACTCAATCTTTCTGTGCAACCTGAGCGCAGCCTTCGCACCTCCACTGCCACCTTCATTTTGCTAGTTTGCGCCTGACTCTGTGGTGTGTAGTTACCACTCAGTTACTTGATCCTGGTCCCTGCCGGTTTCCTTTTTACAGCTCCATGATTAGGCCCTATAGTGTGTCAAACTCTCTGTTTGACACCTCAGGTTGGGTATCAGACTTCAGCATCTCTGTTTCTGGGAAGATAGTTATTTTATTGTCTGCTAATTCTCTGAATTGAGAGTAAGTTAATTTATATCCATATACTACTACCTTATTTAAAAAAGAGATAATATTTTCAGTTAAATACACACTGATTTTAGTTAAATCAGCTGGCATGGGTTGAAGTATGTTAAGTTGATTACCCAAATAGCATGCAGCTTGTTGCCACCTGTTGCCAGCTATTGGATAGTATCCAGTTCCTAGCACTCTTTTGATTCCATGAAGACACGGGTCAGTTGGTGACAACCACTAAATTTTTTAACTCGACCCTGAAGTGATAGCAGGACTGATATTTACAAAGAGCATCTCAGCTGATGTGTCAGAATCAGATTCATGAACTTTTTTTATAGCAGAATACAGCAAACCAAGAAAACATGAATAGAACAAATACTTTTTGATGTAATTGAGCTGGAATGTGTTCTGTTGAACCTTTCCGTAGAAGTGAGGCGGAAGTGATGTGTTTTGTTTGGATTTTGATTTTGATATTGTAGCATTAATAATTTAAAAGAAGGCTGTGTGTCTTTTATTTATTTATTTTTTGTTTTTGCATATGAGATTGTCAATGTTCATCCATCCATGATCTTTTATTTTATTTTTATGCAGCAGTTATGTTTTTTCTTTTTTTTTTTTCTTCCTTTTTTTAGGGTATTTTGTTAGCTAACTGCTAGGAAACACATTAAAACAGCGTTCTAAGTACGCTGTTGTTGTTTTACATTGAAAAAAAAACTGTTTAAAAAGACGTTACGGCCGCCATGTGCTTTCAGTTTCGGTTTAAGTCTAAAATCCGCGTTTACAGCCGCCACGTGCGAGCAGATTCGGTTTAAGTCTAAATCGGTATACGGCCGGGCCGTAGGAACGGATCTCGGCCATAAACCGGGGACTACCTGTATTTTTCAATGTCTTTTTCTCTTGAATTTTTCAACAAACCCAAGTGATAAATCAATCTGTTTCAACTGCAAAAAAAACTCCACTGTTTTCAACTCGGTTTCTACATTTTTTTTATTTTTTATTTTTTGTATAGCTCCGGTATAGTAACTTGGCTAAAATGTGTGTGCGAGGGCGTTCTGTACCGCTTATCCACTGTGTTTACCAAAGTCGTAAACCCAGGTTTGGTCACTATATATCATGTCTTTCGCTATGAACTCCGTTATTGCTCGAGTTATTTCCATGTGCCATTTCGAATTATGTTCATATGGAGTAATACCTTCAAACTGTTCGGTCAGTGATCCCTGCCTTCTGGTATTTTGAATACTTTAAGTTGAAGCACTGGTCGTTGGCATTCTAGCCATGCATTCATCGTAAATGGTTTTGTGGTGTTTTTTTAAGTGTTGATAAAGGTTTGTGGTGTTAATTTGAGAAGTAGCAACAGGTTCTGCAGCGCTTTCTTTTTTATATCCACAATAATTCCAAACAACGGACGTGCTGCCCCTCCTTGGTACCAAACTTTCAGTTGTATCAGCTTCTGTTGAGCCTGACGCCATTGTGCAACCTTTTAAAGTGCACTATTGACTTCTCGTGCTCCCCATCATGTGACCAGTCAAATCGCAGCCTTTGCAGTTAGAAAATCTCGTTTTATCTTATTGCAATATTATTGCAAATGCAATTAATTGTTCATCCCTATCTTTTACCCGCTTATTCCTTTTCGGGTTGCGGGGGGTTACTGGCGCCCATGTCCAGCCATCACTGTGCGAGAGGCAGGGGACACCCTGGACAGGTCCAAGTCCACAGGGACACATAGAGACAGACACATGCAGTACCACTGCTTGGCCACTGAACATACAGGTAGTGTGGTTTTCTTAAAAACATTGTAGGATGCTTGCTGCTCGTGTCACATTTGTTTAGCTGTTCCATCTGGTTTTACTTCTTTCACTTAAGCTGTTTGTCCTTCCTTTAGAATTGTGGTCAGCAGTAGGAAGAGCATCGATTCCTGAATCATTCCATTGATAGGAGAGGTCATGGTTCAAAGCCACTTCACAGTTAGCGTATGTTTTCACTGTAGTGATACGACGCACAATGTGAGAAAAAGATTGAATTTGTTGGAAAAACAGTTGAGATCAAGGATTTAATTTCTCTGAAATTTAACCCACCAATCTTATTCATATGTTTTGTAAAATTAAGTTTTGGTTTTCAGTCATTTTGCCTTAAGTAAAGAGCAGGGGGCAGTGTGGATACATAATATGACAACATTAAGGCAGTTTTTGTCTAACTGTCTGTTTGACGATTAAAGAACAACAATGTATATATTATTTTTTACAGAACAATTTGGAATGTCACATTCAATGCACTATTCCTTCTCTCTGAGAATCTTAAGGAATCCCAGATGAGCTTTGAGTCTCTGTAGAAGCTGACTTCTCTGCCAAGCACTCCTAAAGCATCAGTTAATGAGTTCCAGACCGAATCTGAATGTTAAACATGTCGGTGGCGTTTGCAACATCTGTTGAATTGTTGCAGATTGCTAAATATCACATTTTAAGCATTGTGATCCTTAAACAATCATGTTGTCGGCTTTTTGTTCTCGACATTTGCGTGCAGACCGGTACTGGATTCTTTCCACTCCCTATCCCTGTGAACTTTGTTAATCACATCAAAATTTCCCCACATTTTACAGGAAAACAGCAATTTAACAGAATATTTTTTTTTTCCCATGATTCTATACAGTAATTTATTTTCACATGTTGGTTGAGTGTAATATACAGTACATCGGTGATTTTTTTTTTTTTTTTTCGTTTTGTTTTGTTTTATTGATCAGGTTTTTTTTTTTTTTTCTTTCATTGTTGGGAAAAGTCTTATCTAAGTTGACAGTTTGACAAGTTGACTTTTGAAACCAGATGATATTACTGTAATTTCCGGACTATAAGCCACTACTTTTTCACACGCTTTGAACACCGTGGCTTAGGGATGCGCGATATATACGGTACACGGTAGAAACGATAGAGATTTAGCCTACGATAGAGATCTGTCTTCTACCGGCTAACCGCAGTAATGCTG
>JARVLU010001073.1:6012572-6023723 GCA_031762415.1 Simpsonichthys santanae | reverse complement strand
TACACCTCCAGATGCAGGAAGAGAGCCACCTGCATCATGAAGGACCCCACTCACCCAGCACACACACTTTTTGACCCGCTTCCCTCAGGAAGGAGGTCGAGGAGCATTAAGTGTAGAACCACTAGACTGAGGAACAGCTTCTACCCTGAAGCTGTTAGTCTCCTAAATCCCTAACCAGGAAAATCACAGTAATGCCACTTTAATTGGACGTTTGTTGCTTTATCTGCGCTGCTGATTATCCATGCTGCTGATTTCTTACCCCTAAGATGCTGTATTCATACCCATCTGCTCACAACAGACTCATGTTCAGGCTACTGTTTAATACACCTAATTATAATATTATATTGTTATTGTTAAGCATATATCTTAGATCCTTATACTCTTTCTTCTTTTCGTTAATATACTTTATATTTTTGCTATTTTTGGGTGTAACTGGGACCTTGAGTACACAATTTCATTCCACCACATGTGATGCAAATGACCTTCTATCATCACCGTGATATCCACTGCTGTTAAAAGTTAAGCTGTGTCCCTATTACCTCAGCAGCCTACATTAGCTGTTGATATAATAGAAATTATTATTTTTTTTTTTTCTAATCTAGTGGGCATTACTTATAAATATACAGTTTGAAAAATAAATCTAGTAAGCCATCTATAGGAATTTAAAAATATTTATATTTTAGTTGCTGCCGTTTCAGTTTGTTAAATGTAATATTTGGACAGAAACCAGACGGCTAAAATCCTGCAATGAGATTATTGGACTTGTTTTTTTGCACATTTCTGCTACCCAGCAGGTGTAGGGTGGAGCTGCTTCTCAGACCGTCAGTTAACGCTCTGCCTCAACCGTCCTCCTGATATTACGTGGAACTAAAATGTCATGCACTTGGTGGGTTAACGAGGAGAACCTTTTTCAAACGTTTGCGGGTTGGTATGTTTGAGATTAGGAGTGACAGACGGGAAAGAGCCGTCTTCATTTCTCACGTACATTCAGACTTTCATTAATACGAGAGAGGTGTACTCCAGAAACTGAAATGCCACCCTACAAATGGTAAAGTAGTCAAACACATTTACCGGTACCTAAAAATAAAGTACATACATTTTAAAAAGCATTTAAAAAGAAAGCATGATTTGATGCCCATGAGACACTTATTGGTTCTTGATTGCAAAATAATGTTTTAAAAACATGAACAATGATGAAATTAAGAATTAATCATTTGTTTTTGTTCAAACTAAAGTTGTCAAAACTGCTCATTTGAATCAGTTTGATCAAATAGACATAAACGTTAAGATTTCCAGGCAGGAAATAACATTTTTTTAAATACATTGTTTTAGGGTTACACATTTCCAGTACAGTATTATAAAAGTATCCCCTGCATTTTTTTTAAATAAATCCCAATTACTTTCAAATATTTATGGAAGAGATTTATTGTTTTATGTTCATTTAGTTAAAAGTTGTTCTGAGTTCAAACAAAAGCATCAGGCCTCACTCCTAAAACTCTAAAGTTATGCAGACTACCGTATTAGTCGCAGTTTTTTTTTATAATTTGCATGCCATGCTACTTATTGGCCGCCGCTAGATAATACTTGAGTAGTATGGTATGCCGTTGTGTCATGTAATAGGTCAACGTGACTATTAATGACACTATCGGCTTGCCATAGCCTGCTACATTCGTCCATCTCGCCTGGAGCAAATGTCAAATCAGCTTCATTTCGCTGCGCCGCCCCGGCAAAATGCAGCTGATTTGACCATTGAGGTGCATTTATTCAGTAAAAGTTCAACTGAGACACACCTTTACTATAAAATCAAACAAACAAATAATTGATTTTAGGTGGTTATCTTGTTAAATGTCGAAGAAATGCACAGTGAGTCCTCCTGTGCACGCTCCTACTTACACAGCTGATTTGGCTATTCCTTTTATTAAGGAAAAGTTAGACTGAGACACATCTTTATTATAATTTCTAGCAAACAAATAATTGTTTTCAAGTGTTAATTTTGTTAAATACTTGTTCAAGTCCTCCCGTGCACGCTCCTGCAGCTGCTATTTGGCAGCCAATTGATTTTTGCCACAACTCTAGCCCATGTTTCCTGGTGGTCAGCAGTGGTGCATAATAGATGTGACTTATATGGCGAAGCAACGTATTTATGGATTTTTTTTCCACATTATTAGACATATTTGGACTGATGAGACTTATAGGGCGGTGCGATATGTACGGTGGAAAATACCGTACATTTCCCATAACACAACTTATTGTTTGTGTTATGATTTCTTCTACCACACATTTGCACAGTCTTCCATCTTTTCAAGAAAAATTTCACTTGTGTAAACATCCATCATCCCATGCTTTTGTTTTTTTTAGACTTCTGTCCAAACAGCATGTGGTGACATTTTTTTTTTAACTCATGCAAATGACAGTTAAAAGTCTCAGGCTGTCCAAATGTCACTGAACGGTCAAACATCTCCTCTGGAAATCACGCAGCTTCAGAGGTTTCGTAAAATCATTTCTGGTAATAAACGGTTTTTGGTCGCAGCCTTTCAGTGAGGGGTGGTGTCAGTCACAAGAGGCCAGTATACCCGGACACACACTGTCAGAGCGAAAGGTAAAAATTTAAATCCTGTCACCCGGCCATACAAACACAAGCAACTGTCACTTCAGCCTGCTTCAGAACTGAAAGCACACACTCATATTCACACTTGTACTTTCTCTCCTCCTTTTTTCTCATCCACCACAGCAGTGGTGTTACTGTTGTCTGATGTGGTCTGTCTCACCTCATGTAACTATGTTTTTTTTTTTCACCATCATTCCCTCAGACTTTGCCTTTTTATTTTCTTACTGTACTCTCTCTCTCTCCTGCTCCGACCTTGTCTCTTTTCTTTACTTTTACTCTGCTTTTCACCTAGCTTGTTTCTGTTTTCACTTCCCTTGCTTTTTAACTTCCACACCTCCATCCTCGCTTGAACATTCATTCTTAGACCTGTCTAGGGGTTTCCTGTTCATCTCTTACTTTCTTTATGTTCTCAGCTCAGCTTACTTTCTCTGCCCTGTTTGTTCACTTCACTTTTTCTTTTTTCTTTACCTTTTTATGTTAAATTAGAGGCATTAGAGACATGAGCTGAATAAAGACCTTGTGTTCCTTGAAGGAATGCGTATCACCTGCCACCTTTAATGCCAGAGTTTTAATACACTGTAAAAAATGACTAAATCTGCTCTCATTAACGTAGCAGAGAGATGTTCCTTTCCTCAAGGACATTTTATACTCCGTTGCCAATTACTAGAAAGCCACTCCCCCAGCTGTGCACCTTTGTGGGACACCAACAGAAACACTGCAGTGGCCTGGAAGTCGGTTTGCTTTGTGCTGTTGCAACACTGTGACAATCACAGACATGGAAGTTTTCCAGTTGCAGGAAGAAGAGAAGGTTCAAGGTTCTTTATTGTCATTCGAGTCACATGCGATACATGAGGTGGAACGAAATTGTGTACTCAGGATCCTGGTTACACCCAAAAATAGCAAAAATTTAAAGTATAAAAAGGAACATTGTACAAGGTTCTTAGATATAAACTAAACAATAATAGTGTAAAAAAAATACAGTACAGTAGTTACTCGTCTATCACGTGGGTTTTGTTCCCATCCCCCCACGATAAGTGAAAAACTGTGAAGTAGGAATAGTAGTAGGCTACAAGTAGTAGTAAGTAGTACAAAGTACTTTGTAGTTTATTTTAGTATATATATATATATATATATATATATATATACTGTATATATAAAGGGATTTTAGACCCTTCCCACATTCTTGCAATATTCTAAACAATGTTTCTAAGCCCTAAACGCTCTAAAAGAGAAAAGCATGTCATGATCTCTGCCACACCCACTTCTCCACTGCAATCGCTGGCAGGTGGCAGAGAGCGGAGATAATGACATTCTGCAGGAGGAAGGTTCTCCCTGCACCTGTGGGCTGCACACAGGTGCAGCAGGTGCTAAGTCATTTAAAGTAACGTATTTTAAATAAACAGTCCATGCCGCTCACGTGGCTCATCCATCATTCAGCCAGTTGTGTGTCATATCCAATCTTACTTTGAAAAATTGTGAAGGAGCGAGTCCGCGAAAGTCGAACAGCGACGTAGCGAGGGACTCCTGTATTTTAAACAGCAGCCTGAACATGAGCCTGTTGTGAGCAGATGGGTATAAATCAGCAGCACAGATAATTCACATATCACCGATTAAAGTGACGTTACAGTGATTATTCTGGTTAGGGATTTATGAGTCTAAGCTTCAGGGTAGAAGCTGTTCCTCAGTCTAGTGGTTCTACACTTAATGCTCCTCAATCTCCTGCCTGAAGGGAGTAGGGTAAAAAGTGTGTGTGCTGGGTGAGTGTGGTCCTTCATGATGCAGGTAGCTCTCTTCCTGCATCTAGAGATGTAGATGTCTGTGATGGAGGCTGACTCCAACAGTCTTCTGTGCAGCCTTCACCACTCTCTACAGAGCTTCTCTTTCTGCAGCTGTGCAGCCCCCCTGCCCCTTGCCTCGTGCCAGAACATTTTATTTGAAGATGTGCAACGTCATTTTGATGACCGTTGATTCTCGTCGTCTGTTCAGCACCCACACATCATACCAGTCTCAGCCAAGTAGAGATTAGTGGTCACACTGCGAATACTGTACTGGATTCCAGAAGCTAACGTTAGCTTCCAGCTGCTAAAACTCCCAGCGTCTCTTCAGCCACACTGGTTCCTGAGCAGCTCACATTAACCACCCCCACTTCATATTTCTGACCCATCACACAATAGTTGATGCAAGCCTCTGGAAGAAAAAGTTCTGCTCAGATCTTGTGTCAAAAACAGGCTCTCGGTGCACCTTGAAGGACAAAATGAAGTCATAAGATCATCTTGAGCTGGACTCACTCAAGAATAGAAGAAATGTGTTCTCTTTGAATAATAAATAAGAAGTGACCACTTTGGACAACATCATGGAATATGCATAAGATGTGTTAGCTTTCAGACTGACAGCTACTACTCCACCTAATGTAGTGCAATATAATTAAAACCGACTCAGAGACATATTTGTGTTAATTAGAGTACAGTTAGCGGTGGCAGCCATCTTTTATTGGAGTGTCCGCCAAAGTTAATCACTTGTAAATGTACGGTCGTTTCACTCTCAGCTATGCCCCCCTGTCATGCTGTGGTTCACGAGGTATTTCGATAACAGGGAATAATATTCTTGACTTTAACTGTTATTTTCCAAGCTTGGAGCATGTGTTGTGAATGACTCTCTGCAACTACCGTCTTCAACATCTGTCAAAAGGACTGAGCTATAGCCACTTCTGTGGTGGCCATCTTTAAATGAGTTGGCTCCAAATCTTTTCTCAATAGGTACTTCATGAGTTTCTTTAAAATCCATCTACTTGTTCACAACACATTTTGCCACAGCTACAAACAAACACACACAGACACGTGCAAAAACATAAAAAAAAGCACGACCACCTTCACCTTTGGCTGCAGGCAGTAATGAATTAGAGATCAGTACGATGACGATAACCAGGCAGCAGTTTTAATTAAAGCAACCCTTCTAGCATAAATGAGCATGAGGATGATAAGTAACTCTCGTGTCTCCATCCAGGTGATCGAAAGCGTTACCAGGTGTTGATCCATGGGATTGAACCTCTGCTGGAGACTCCTCTACAGTGGCTGAGCGAACACCTCAGCCATCCTGACAACTTCCTGCACATCTGTGTCATCCCTGTGCCCACAGATTGAAGCCACTTCCTCCACACCTTGTTATCATCATGACAATGCTCAGGCAAACCACCTGCCAGCTGAGGACCAGA
This sequence comes from Simpsonichthys santanae, assembly GCA_031762415.1. NCBI lineage: Eukaryota > Metazoa > Chordata > Actinopteri > Cyprinodontiformes > Rivulidae > Simpsonichthys > Simpsonichthys santanae. The sequence continues at coordinate 6,017,904 of JARVLU010001073.1, read as the reverse complement.
CTCACAAGTGTCATGGTAGAGGTTTTACACTACCAAGTTACAGGAAGAAGATTGTGAATATCAACAAAGAATGTAAAGGAGGTACTGAACAGGTCTCCATTTTTCCATTCTCTTGTTTGTTTTTCCTTCGCTTCTCTTCTCCGAAACGTGTTATTGGATGCAAGAATCAAAAGAACTGTTGGGACGTGAAGAAATAACTGAACGACAGGAAGAGCTCTCCTTTTTGTTTATCTATTTCTCATCTTTTATTCTATTTTTTATTTTTTTTTTATAACCAAACAGCTACACTGGAGGAAAACAAGGTGTCTGAATTGCAATGTTTCATTCTGCATCTTCCTCCTCTTTAATCAGACTGTCCTGGAGGCAGCGTGATGGGGTTTGTCTTTTGGAAGCGGTGTATCTTCTGCTCAAATTGCCTTAGTTGCTATCATTTATAATGGCCGACATGACGTCACTGAGTTGACATCACAGCACGGCGAATGGGTCATATATGTCTATACTTTATCCCAGAAGTGTTAAATTGCTTCATTTGAAAACACAACTTGACTAAAAACTCTTATTTGGTGGTTTGACGTCAGAGACTGTTTCCTTTGCGTGCACCCAGGAGTTGGTTTGAACCAGACTTTAGACCTCACCGTTGAGGTTAGTGTCAGATTTTGAGTTCTTTGTAAGACAAACACAGTGAGCACAGTGAATGTCCAACATGCTCTGGTTTGACATAGTTCCTGAATGAGTGTAAATCTTAATTAAACCTGAAAACAATGCTGTTTTTGTTCTACTATTATTTATTTAATGGATAAATGCTGCTGATGGGACTTTGTGATTATTAAAATCTAATGGATAAAAATTGTTTTGGTGAATCTGCTGAAAGGGAAACTGTTTTGTTTGTTAATCTATTTTTCTGCAAAGACAGAGATAATAATTTTACAAGGTAGCATTTGGGCATTTTTAGCCATTTATGAGGGTTAAAGCATCAAGTAAAGGAGCCACGAGGGGGTAAAGAGCTCCTCACATTTTAAGCAACAGGTGATGTCTTTCCATCAGTGCAACGCTCCACTTGGTTTTATTGTCTGTTTTGTGAGATTTGGCTCTTCCCCCACTGCCAAGCATAAATGTGCATCTGGTTTTGTTTTTTCTTTAAAAAAAAAAAAATAAAAAAATAAGCTGAGCCTGGATGATGAGAATATTTGCTTTAAGTGTACAGACTTGTGGTTATTCTATACAGTTTAAGTTCACAAGACTGAGAATCAAACAAGACGTGACAGCATTAAAAACTGTTGACTAAAATATCCTGCTCCTCACAGTAAACATCTCCTATTTTTATTAATATTGCATTAAATCATTCATAAATGACTGTTCACTCATAAAAAAGTCTACTGGTCTACATCACTGCGTACTGTCTTAAATTGAATGTTTCAGTCTGTTTATCACATTTTCAGTGTCCTGTCATCATCGCATGTTTCTGTACAATGATGAAATTAGTTCTCTGCATTTCATCCACCACATGAGACACACCCAGGTGGAGCAGTGGGCAGCTACATAAGCGCCCGGGGAGCAGTTAGGGATTGAGTGTCTTACTCAGGGACATCATGACATGTGGGCATGGCGGGGAGTTGAACCTGTGACTTTCTGGTTCCAAGTCGTCTGACCTACCTTTACACCATCTCAGTCCTCAGAAGCTGTCTAACAAGAAAATGACACTGAAAATGTCACATTCTGTATTCAGTAAAAGGACTTTGAATACAAAAGTACATACAACAATATGTACATGCAAACAGGAAGTATTTTTTTATTTATTTAGCACTAGAACAAAAGTCATTCTAAAACAAATGTAGACTTTTGCATAAAAATACATAGAAATTACTCACATTCCCGCATTACATATTACAAAACATAATACCGGTAATAATTAAATCTTGATTCATGCTCAATAATCCAGGTAGAAAAATCCAACAAAGTTAAGTCAGGTCTTCAGGCCGGTTTCTTTCTGTTGAAACATTTTGTCTTTCATCCAAGAGACTTCATCAGTCTGAGGAGCCACAGCAAGCTCAGTCTTATAAATAGCACCTTCACACAGTGGGTCTTTGTTGGATTTTCTACCTGGATTATTGAGCATGAACTTTGACGTTTGGAACCACTTTGGCCGTGACTGCCTCAAACGAGTCGGTGGGGAAGAGGGCAGACTCCAGAAACCATCTGAGTGCCATCAAACTGGTTGACCCACTAAGTGAAGGTGCCGTTTTATAAGACGTTGTGGCTCCTTGAACTGATGAAGTCCTATGGATTAAAGAGATGTTTCAACAAAAAGAAACCGTTCAGATGACCTGACTGAAATTTGTGGGATTATTAATTATTTATTTATTTTACTGTTCAGACAATTCATTTTAAAAAATCTGCACTCGGTGATGTTTATAGTATATTTGTTTCCAGTTATTTTTTATGTGCTTTATTTTTTTCAGATGACAATAAAAACCAAGAGATCTATCAGAAAGGGAAAAAAAAAAAAAAAGAAATAGCTGCAACATTATAGAACTAGTGTGAGATTCTGGGTTTTTTGTTTGTTTATTTGTTGTTGTCTAAGAAATCTAGATAAGATGTTGTCAACTGGTCCCTTTTCATTTTATCCATCCGTTAAAGAAGATCCATCTCTGGTGTGTTTTATTGCTCACACTTGCACTCCCTCTTGCTCTTTATCTCTCCTGGTTAATTATCTGTTAGCATCCACTCGCTGCTAATGAGACCGCTAAACTGTCCAGACAGGCCTCAGGCTGCTCTGTCACTGCGAGTGCATGTACGTGCACCTTGTTTTCAGGGAGTTAAACGGTACAGAGTGAGTGTGTGTGCATTTAATTACAGACATTGTTTATAGTCTCCTGCAGGTGTGTATGCGTAGACGTTCATTTGAATTCACACACACGGTCTCTGGTCTGCTGTCACACTGCCAGTTTTCTAATTTAAACGGTATGTTTTATGAGTGATGTCACACATTTCATCACGTCAGGCTTTCTCACCAGAGTTTCTGCTGCCAGGAACGATTGGACAACGGGTTTATGATGTTGAGTCAAGAGCTGCCACCCGGCATGGGGCACTATGTCTGTTTTTGTGGCTGAAAATGTGTTTGCTATACAATCTGGTGTTCGAGACGCAGTGATGAAGCGTCTGACACACACTTTAATGGGATTTCCCGACCCGTCATCCTTCCCCCAAACTGTACAACAGACTGAGGCAGAGGTGAATTAAAAGACGAGTAGGAGTGCTGCTCAGTGAGGTGTAGGGATGGAATGAGTTAAATTGCTAACAGAGGTTTATTACCTACTCTGAGATGTCTTTGACTTGAATCAGAACTGATAACATTACCTTTTGTATATTTTCTGCTTGGTTTGCCTAAAGCTCTGACCAATTTTTGACAACGAAAGTGCTAATAAATAAAAGTCAGCAGCATTCACAAGTTTATTATAGTCAAAACACATCGTCTCAAACTCAAACTTCTTGTAAATCAACACCTGGGTTCCATCAGGGAACTTTCAGATGTCCGAGAAGCTCTGCACACTTGAAAGTCAATGCTTTTGTTAAGTTGCCTTTATTTAAACTGGTTAGCTTTAGTTTTTCTGCACAACCTAACTTACCTGCATCCTGGTGACCTCATCTTCTGGGGTTTGTGTCTGAAGTTAAAATGCCTGTTGTCAGGCATCTTGTTTTCTTTGGCTCAAGTTAAGGTGGTTTCTCACTGGACTTCAGCTGATTGCAACTAGTTAATGATGAGTTAAGTTGTTTCTTTCAAAAACATTGTCTCTGATTGGCGACATATTTACACCCTGGGGGCTGCAAGAATCTTAGCCCATAGACTCTCGTTAAAAGTTGTACATGCACAGTTAGCTCCTCTTAGTTATAAGAAATAGGAAGATTCTGGGCGCACTACTCCAGTGCCCTGAGTACCGGCACACTGTACGGATCGTGCTTCCAGTCCCACCATCCCGGTACAGATTTATTTATTAATTTTTATGTATTTTTGGCCAGGAACAGCTTGTGCAGTGACACTCACAACCAGGCTACGTATGAAATATTATCTAGCTGTCAGACAGCAGCACATTTAAAAGAGGCGCAACGTTAATTTTGATCAGGCAGATATTTTGTAGTCCCGCTCAATTCAGCGTTGGGTTTGTCTAAGCCGTTCGGGGTCCCGTGTAGAAAGGAGAGGACTGGAGTGGACCACCACCTCAAGCGACATGGAAAATTCTAACGGCAGTCATCACTTATGTGTATTATTTACTGTGTTTACACAGGTAAGGAATGAGTTAAAGCGTGCAGACATGAGCATGAGTGACAAACCGATGAGTTTCATGACACATTTAAACACTTTATTCATCTGATGCTCTGTTAAGTTTTAAAGGCTTTTTTTTACTCAGCTTGAATTTAACAATTATACTAATTACTGGATTTTAAGAATACAAAAGGATAAATTCAAAGACTCTTCTAACACATTTCCTCCATCATCACGTAGAACTAATTAGTCCTGAAAAATACAATCTACTTTATGTACTCATAAAAGGTAACAAGCTTTAAACAGGTGGCTGCATTTAACGCACTCTAGATAGAACGTGTAGTTCAGGTGAGGCTGCAGTCGTGTTCTTCATCTGAGTTGTTTTCTTGTAGCCAGATATCTGTGAGCATGCATGTTAACTGAGTTATGGTAGTAAAGCTTGTATTTTTAACAAAACTGTATCAGACAATACTTATTGACAAAAACAAAAGTATAAAATACAACTTTTTTCCTAAACTTTATACGAGCAACACTTCAATTTTGTCCATACATCAAGTATCAGAAATGTCTTCTTTAACAGTTTATATCTACAAGTCGACCTAGAAACACTTCCCTGTTTGTTCCAATAAAATCAAAAACAACTACAGGATGACTGGTTTCCACCAGATTCCGTGAAATCATCCTTTCTCCTGCATTCTCCGTTTTTACCATCAGCTCATACCACAAACTCTGCCCTCCACACCTCTGCCCACTCTGTTCTGCACAATTTAGTGGAACCTCAGTCTCATTTACACCTCATTTGCGAGGACCCTCTGATTATTAGTTGACTGCAATCATTGAAAATATGTCAGTCTTTTCAGATTTCACTTTATTTATATAGCGCCAAGACAGAACAGGTCATCTCAGGGCACAGAACAGAAACATTCATATATAAAAATAATAATTTAACATTATTTATCGGAGGAGCAGACTGCTTTGAGTTTAACTCCATCATAGAACTCTCATCTTGAGCAAGCATGAAGGCGACAGTGGAAAGGAAAAACTCCCTCATGAGGAAGAAACCTTTAGCAG
>JARVLU010001073.1:5971381-5989462 GCA_031762415.1 Simpsonichthys santanae | reverse complement strand
TACTGTGAAGCGCTTTGGGGCCCCTCATGGGGGCTGGAAAGCGCTATATAAGTAAGCTCCATTTACCATTTACCATTCATCACGGCAGCATCCTCTCCTTTTACCTTTTGCCCACGGAGTTTCAGCCTAACGTTACGTCAAAACGATTGTGGCTTTTCTTGGTTTTACTCAGCAAATGACATTATTTTTGACTTCAGTAGCACTGCGAACCTCTCGACAGCCACCAGAACAGTCCTTACAGTCATTTTAAGATTGTAAATTCATAAGAAGGAGACGCTAACACTTGAAGCTCTCTGTGGCTCAAAAATCTGGGTGCAAGCCTGTATTAAAATCAGTGGCAGGCTAGAAGAAACCAGCCCGAATTACATGACAGATGAGGCTAATTAAAGACGACTCATAGGTTGTGCAGAGTGTGCTGCGAAGGGGCCATCAGGGGGTCCTTTCTGCCATTGTCCCCCAGGTCATGCGCATTAGTCCCTGGGCAGTGGAGTCACTGTGGCTGGGTGTCGTGGTTCCTCTGTCACCCATTAGCCAGCAGTCACACCTGGAAACCTCTCAGCTCCCACTCACTCTTTGTTTTCCTCTCAGTCTGCGCTCTTTGATCAGCTTAACCGACGCAGGTCAGTGCAGTCTGCCGTCATGAATTTGTTTGCAGAGTGAGTTTCATGTGACTTCTCCGGCTGATATTTAAAAGTCGGACTGAGCTGCTTTATTTAGAAACACAATATTTATGCGCGACGTGTAAAACCGTGTATCAAAGGAAAACTTTGGGATGACTCAACGACGTTAACGAAGCGACCCGAGTCGAGCAAACACGCTCCGTCTCCGCTGCTTTTATTGAGGTTAAGCAAGGTTGTGCGCGCTTTTATGTGAAAAGTGGGTCTTTAAGTGTCTAAGACTGTGGCATTAGGGGCCATATACCCCTGTGTGTAATTACACTGTCACTGGCACACACACAAAAACACAACGATGGCACTGACAGAGATGAAAGCTTGTACTCTTGTGTGTGTGTGTGTCTGTGTGTGAAATAATGACAGGCTAAGAGTGAGAGAGGAAGGAGACATAGCGACACTCTAAAACACTGTTAGGCTTTAAGAGCGGCGACAGGACACACTCAAGACACACATGTTGCCTGTTGATTTAGTTTTTTTATGCAAGCTCGTCACTACTTTGGGCTTTTATCAACGTCTGCCGCCATTTTTGCTGAATACTCGTCAGCAGTGATGCTCTTTAGCTTATCGGTCTCATTGTTCATCGATAAATGAATAAAGAAAATAAACTTTTTTGAACTTACTAAGTTTCTGCATCATCAGCTCGCCTGACGGCGGGTACTGCAGGCGTCGGGCGAAGTCGTGACAGTACCAGACGAGCAGCTCGGCACCAGCAGGTACAGGCTTCACAGTGTAGAAATAGATCTCCATGCCGTTCTGACACGCGGCCAGGTTCTGCTCGGCGGCGGAGTGGGCCGGGTTCACGTACCGCATCCAGTTCGAGCGCGTCTCGTCCAGGCCATCGACAAAGTGGTGAAACTCGCCATCCACGTAGATCTGGAATAAAAAAAAGATTGTTTTTTAACTTTAAATGCACTGAAAATTAAATGTTTATTGCTCTATCTATTGTATGAATTGGTAAAAAAGAATATGTAGTTAAAGAAAAATTAGATAAATGCCATAAAAAACATTATTTTCAACATCTAAGCTATTTTTTTTCTTGCAAACTGAAATCGGGGCTATAAAAAAATAAGCATGAAACATTTGTAACCAACCGAGTTCCCGTCTTAGAAAAAAACAGTGCAGTAGTCCCTCGTTTATTGCGGGGGACCCGTACCCTGAAGTGATAAGTGAAAAACTGCAAACTAGGACTAGTAGTTTATTTTAGTATTTATATATTAAGGTGTTTTAAACCCTTCCCACACTCTTGCAATATTCTAAATGTTTCTAAATGCTCTAAAAGAGCACAGAATGTCATGAACTCAGCTCCCAGCCACCTGCAAGTGTTCTTGGCCACGCCCACTTCTCCGCTTTGCACGGAGAACAGCTGACCAGCTGCAGCATGAAGCTTATCCCGCACTGAGGGCGGCACAGAGGTGCAGCAGGCGCTAAACAATTTGAAATTATTCATTTTAAATAAAAATCCCACGCCGATCGTGCGGCTCGTCCATCAATCAGCCGATTGTGTGTCGTGTCCAGTCTTATTTTGAAAAACCGCGACAGAGCAAGTCTGCGATGAACGAACCGAGAAGTAGCAAAATGGACTTAAACGTACTACTTGTGGTCTTAAATTTTTCCAAAGTGCTTCTAAAATAATTTGATGCAAGTTAAATAATTAAGAAATACATTTCTGCAGTAGTCTAAGCCATGAAAAAAAAAAATTCAAATTATGTTAGAACAAATGAAGAGCAACACAGAGAATTTGCATTAAGCAGATTCTAGGTTTGTCTAAATTAACTACATACTGTTTCTTCTTTATCTCTTACCATGTCCCCTTCTGTGTCTTCATCAAGTTTAGCGAGACACCAGCGTAAGACAGAACGTCTCAAACAGAGATCGGCTTTTATAATGAGAAGGGAACTCATTTTCTACCACTCCTCTCCCACATAGACCTCTTTTTTTTTTTAATTCTTCCTCAGTGTTCACCTCTCGTTTCTCTTGTATCACCGCGTGTTGGTGAGAAAGTGAGATATGAGCATGAATGGAACACCTTGGTGACTTTTTAGTTTCTGCCTGCGGTTACACTTTTTCTTTTTGTTCGAGTGAAACCCACGACACACTCAGCGCACGTGGGCGGCAGTCAGGTAGGAGGTTGGTGAGCGTGTATTGTCTCACTGCCAGTTACCGGTAGTGATGAAGCATGTTTTAACTGTGTGCAAGTGTGACTTGACTTACAGGAACCGCGACGTGAAATGTTATTTGTGCGAGGGTGACATCACATCCCCGTTTTTTTTTCTTTCCCTCTTCGTACACGCAGAAAAAAAATAAATAAACAACAAGCCGGGTTTCCTGTTCAACTGACTGACTTCAGACGTCACAGGAAGGGGTCCCTCCGGCTTCGGAGGAAATGCATGTGTGTTTTGAAAGTGCGTACTCACCCTCCAGAAGTACTTGCGGTTGGCGTCTTTGGGTACGCTCTCCGCCGTGTAAATCTCGCCCACCAGTGGACCGAAGCGAGTTCCTTTAGGGATGTACTCCCGGCTGCACACGCCGACCACCTATGAAGACGTGCAAAAGCACCGGGTTAAAAAACAAACAAACAAACAAACGCCACCGTCGTGCATCAACCGCCAGAGACGGAGATGAACGAACGCGTCATCTCAGCCGTGCGTTTCGCTGACCGGAGGATAACGGTAAAAAAGCCTTCACTCTTTCACGCGTCACCTCCAGTGGTCGCCACATCAAAACAAAAAAACCGCTGCCACTTCAAGACGCTTCAGCGGAAAAGGTTAAGACGATCAAACGAAATAATCTTCTTTTTTTTTGCTTTTTGTTTCTTGGCAGCGTAATTCACAATCAAAGACCAAGAGGAGGAGAAAAGAGAAGGATTATGTGGCGACTAGACATAAAGCTGCACCCATAGCTCACATTTTCTTCATGCTAAACCCACGCAAACAAGTCTTTCCCAAACCCCCTTGTTCCCTGGTGATGTGGGAAATCCCCCTCTTCCCCCGCCGCCGCAGGACCAGACTTGAGGGTGTATCAGTGCATGTGCACAAACCCTTTTCCTGACAAGCTTTTCTGCAAAGTGCTCTGTCCCCTCTTTGGACCAAAAATTGGTTTTCTTTGATCAGCTTTTTCCCTTCTCCCTCTCCGGATCACGATTAACATCAGCTGATAAGCAACACACACTCCTCCTCTTCTTCTTCCTCACTTCAGTTCCTCATAGGATAAGACACTGATGAGAAAATCTATGTGATCGTGCCGATTTACCGACAAATTCACAGTATCGACAATGCTGCAACCTTTTGACCTGCGATCAGGCACTTTTTTTTTAAAACTATTAGGAAATACACAGAGTGCATTAGCAGCATGATGGCTCAGTGGTTTGCACTGTTGCCTCACAGCAAGAAGATCCTGGGTTCATTCCCTGGATGGACCCTGGGGTCTTTCTGGTTGGAGTTTGCATGTTCTTCTTGTGCTTGCGTGGGTTTTGTCCGGGCACTCCGGTTTCCTGAACATGCATGTCAGGCTGCCTTCAGGCCTCCCTTGTAAAAGAGATCCGTGATCTCAATGGGATTTGCTTGGTTAAATAAATAAAGGTTAATTAATTAGAGCGCATAATGAAAAATGTAAACTATGTGATCTTTAATGAATTGGACAAAAATGAAAGTCAGTTGTTTTTTTTTTGCACTTTTGGCGATCGGATGGAAGAAAATATAGAAACATGAGCCTCGTGATCTAATTGCCTCTAAGAGCAAATGTACAGTAAAATGTTGCGCATTCGGTAAGCACCTTTTATTTTCTGTCCCTGTGTGTCCCAACCTCAGATTCAACATTTGCTTGTTTGACACTTTGACGTTTTCACATCCAGATTGATCAATGACACAAAATGTTATCATGTTACATTTGGTTAAAAAAAAAAAAAAAAAGGTCATGGCTGATTGTGAGGTGAGTGGGGGGTTGACGGAGAAGCTATAAAACTTAATCAAAAAATAATTAACCTTTATTTATACAGGTAGTCTCGTTAAGTCACGACAATTAAAGTTTTAATATCTACTTCCCCTTTTCAAAAAGGAACTGTATGCTGTAACTTATCAGTATGTCAGATATGTTGTCATTAAATGTACAAATAAGCACTTTGACGTTGCAGGACTGCGCCCCCTGCCTGTAGAGGTTGGGATTTCAGGCTGGAGGGGACTGAGGTCCCAATTTTCTCAGGTGATAAATGAGTTCTCGTGCTTGGATTCAAGCTGATCAAACTGTTTGTAACAAGGTGCATTTGTGTGAAAATTTAGCTTTAGGCTCTTTGTGGCCCACACGCGCGCGTGCACATTCCTCGTTTCTCTTTGTGTACGTGAAAATTTACAAGACGCAACCACCCCGCCTCCGGCTGTTTATCGTTGCATGACCCACATCTGACTCATCCCCTCACACACACACAGCTTTCTCTGCCTGCACGTTTTGTGAAAACCTGCGACTGGAGGGAAAGTGTTCCTGTCTCACCTCCTTGCTGCCTGCCAGGTGTTTGAAGACCAGGTTCCGGGGCAGCGACGCCTCTGCTCGCGTCGTCGTGGCGTCACTGTCGGGCCCCGCCTCCAACGCCGTGTCTTTGACGATGTATATGCGCTTTTCCTCAAACTCCTTCTCTGTCCATTGCGTCATGTCTGCCTCGTCCATGTCCATGTCGATGTCGGTGTCGGTCATCGTCTCGGCTCCATCCGAACTTGTGCTGGTAGTTGTGGAGAACATCTTGGCGCTGTGGTCATCCTGCTCCATGGTGTGCGCCCCCTCACTGGTCAACATGGCCGAGCTATGAGAGGTCGCCTGGGGAAAGACAGGGGCAGGAAGAAGTGAGCTTTTTACTCTTCTGATCTTTTCTTTGAATATTTATTCATACGAACACATCTTTGGCTCTGCAGAGAGCGCAGCATCACTGTGGGGCGGGAAAAGATAAAGAAGAAAGGAAGAGTTGGACGGGAAAAGTCAAGATGGGAGCACATGCTGTGCAGTTAAAAATCAAAAGAGATGGTATGAAAAATCAAGGAACAATGATAGGGTTGATCAAAAAGTACAAAACAGATGATAGGAAAAGAAAGCAAAGGGAGCGAGAAAAAAAAAAAAAACAGAGCCCAGGAAGAAAAAAAAAGATAGGATTGAAAGGATGGAGGGAGATAAGAACTAAAAAGAGGAAAGAGATAGGATGAAAGATGATAAAACGCGGCGATGAGGAGATGAGGAGGACAAAGAGAAGAGGAAGATCAGTGATTATTACTTGTGGTGACTCAGTAGGGCGATCTGACTAACAACAGTGTCACACACACACACGCACACGCACACGCACACACACACACACACACACACACACACACACACACTAGCTAAAAGATACAAAGACTCTTGTCAGTTTGGGTAATGGGACTCATTCACTCACAGATGACAAAGTTAAAAATTCAGTATTTAAGAAAAAATATATATAAATTGCACATAAAACACAATTGATTGATGTTTTTAAATATTGTAGATATAATTAAAACTTTACTCTTTCAATCTGTCATAGTTTTATTTATTTAAACTAAACCAACTTCTTCAATGTATTCACGTTCGAAACTTTTATAATAAATTTATTAACCAGTGAGATCGAATTTGATGCTGTAAAAAAAGTTAAGAAATATTTCTATTATTACTTTTTTATTTATACTAAATTTCTCACTTTTCAATAGTCTTTTATTTGCATCCACTCAGCGTTTATCAGATTTTTTTGATTAGAGACGAGGTGAATTTTCCCACCGACGTGTTTCCTCCCTCCTCGCCCCCCTCCCTGCATCTCCCAGGGGTTGAAGAGGGAGGAAGGAAACGCTGTCTGTGTCTGAATGAAGCTAAAATTGGAAGCAGAGTGGCGCGGCAGCGGAACCGGCAAATCATCCCGACGACCGGCGCGTGCGTTCTCGTGTGCGTGTTGGGAAAGGACTGAGGGGTGGTGGTGGGGGAGATGAGGAAGGGAGCGTCGAACTTTTCCATTTGGGGGGGCCACGGCAGCGCAAACAAAACTTCAAACACGATCCCACCCAAGAGTATCCCACACACGCACGCTTACACACACACACAAACACACTGCCTGACCCACACAGATGAGTGTAGGGCAGCAAATCCTCTGTGAGTTCTGCACAGTTTTCTAAAACACAAGAAATTATCTCACATCCAGCTGTTTTCTCCAAAGTAAATCTGATGAAGAGTCATTTAAATGAATATAGACGTCATTTAAATGAATATAGACGTCATTTAAATGAATATAGACGTCATTTAAATGAATATAGACGTCTCAGATCCGCTCAAGGCCAAAAATCATAAAGGAAGCAACCTCCCTTATTACAGATGTGAAGGCAAAACAGTCTTTAAAACTTTAAAAAGTTGATTAAAGTGCTTTGAAACAGTCTACAGCCGTAAAATGAAACAGCTAATTATTAAAATTGCATTCAAATCAGATGAATAATAGATATTTGACTTGTAAAGCGTATAAAATTTCCAAAGATTCCTCATTTCTCAGATGCTATTTGTCTGTTTTTTTTTTTAATACAGCAACAGGTTTTTTGCTCCATTTGCCATTTAAATGATGCGTAAGAATGATTACGTATGAAAATGATAATTTTCTTCTTCTCAGTGTTTTTGCTTTCAGCAAAACTCTGAATCCTCGTTTTGCATAACAGCTGCAGGGTCGAAAACTAATAGTGAAACCAAGACTCAAGCAACATTTCATCTGCTGTGCTTTCAACTGAAAACATAAAAGCTGAGTCAGAAGGATTTCAGAGAACTTTTAAAAAAGTCGAGAATAAATCAGAGAAAAGCTAAAAAAAATACTTTTCTCCGTTAAAATCTACATTAAAAGGCTGAAAGTACTGAAATATGAAGAAACAATTGAGACAATTGTTGTAAAACAAACCAAGTTAAAATATAATTTCCAATAATCTCATGAACTGAGCCATAAAGACGCAAATATTTTCATACATAATAAAGTTTTGTCAAACTCAACAGCAGAGCGAAGTGGAGAAAAAAAACTTTTTTGATAATTTAAAAAACAGTCACTAAAATGTGCATGAATTCAGTTGACAAATTTGGAATCAAGATTTTTGAAATGGTTCAAAATATTTTTAAAGATTTTTCTTGCTTTTTTGTAAAGTTCTGAAACTTCAGCACAACTTTTTAAGAAAGAAAAAGTTAAAGCAATCACACAGTTGCCATGTAACCATCTAAAAAGCATTAAAAATGCTCATTTCTTCTGCTGTTTTGTAAAAATATAAAAGTTAATGATGTGGACTGACCGTGTGACTCTGGTCCCATCCACACATCAGGGACAAGCAGGCAGCTCCTCTCTGGAGATGAGGACAGGTGCACTTCTCTTCTTCTTGCTCCAACTTCTGATACTCCACTCCGGCGTGACTGTGGGAGCTCTGAAGTGTCCAAGCGCAGGAGTGTGTGTGCGTGTCCTCGTGCGTGTGATCCACTTGGACTCCTGTTTTCAAATGCCTGAGAAAATCAACATCTCTCTAACTTACCCCCTCTCTCTCTCTCTTTCTCTCTCTCGCTCTCAGAAAGCCACGCCCACACTTCTTAACTCTGACCACGCCTCCAAGGAAACTGCACCAGGCGCTTTCACCTGAGGCCGTGACTCACACACACACACGCGCGCGCGCACACACACACACAAAATGAAAACAAAACTACGTTTTCATCTGAATAGATTTTTGTAAAAGACAATCGCGGTGCGTGCGTGTGCGTGTGCGTGTGTGTTATTTAGAAGTGGAAATGTCTGTTAGCGATTTCAAAAATGTAAATAACAACTGATCTGGGTGCATGCGTGTGTGTGTGCGTGCGTGTGTGTGTTGAGAGAAAAGCATTGAGTCATTGTCACAGGATGTCCCTCTCTTCCCCATGATAACACAATTATGCGCACGCACGCGCGCGCACACAAGTGCTGCACCTCTAGGGGGCACAACTGATCTGGTGTTGTTGGTTTTGAAGGAAACGCGCACTCGAACATTCCTCTTGACAATTTTCACTGCACTTTTTGGATAAACGTTTCACTGCACGCGCACGCGCGGAGCTGGAGTGTTTAAAATTAAATATTAGATTGGAATGTTTTAATGAAGAAAAGAAGAACAAACGAGTCTTTTCCTTAAAGTCTGCTGCAGACGGTGTAAATAGAGCTTATTGTGCATTTTGAAGCATGTCATTTCAAAATGTACAAAATAAAACTAAACATTTTGTGCAAATTATCCACATGCTTGAGCAAGTTTATGCACATTTGCAGAGATGGAAGGATTTTTTTTTTTTTTTTTTTTTTGCATTTATAGACATTAAAAGTTGCCATAAGAGAATAATCACATTGCTTTCAGCCTGACTACATGTTTTTTAATTAACCAAAACAAAAGCTTATGAACTTAAAAACATGGGGATGTCTGCCTATTTCAGTTAAAGTTGAACACTTTCAGAAAAAAGGAGGAAAATGCTTTGACAAAACTGACAAAATACACATGAAATTATTTTTATTCAGCACCACAAACACAGTTTTACCATTTTAGAAAATACAACTTCTCCAGAATTGGCCTCCAGTTAACGAAGAGAAGCTGCTGCTCTGCTGGTGAGGTCATCAAGAGAAAAATATAGTCTGGTAAAATGATAAACATCTTTAAAACACAAATCCTTTTATCACTTTAAAATATGTTAAAAATGCTCTATTTAGAAGAACGGGTGTTCAATAGTTCAAAATTTACGTTAATATTAACATAAATCTATTAACTAGAGAAACTGCAATTCTTGCGAAAATGTACTGTGAATGCTTATTGCTGAAAAAAAAAAAAGCTGAAAAACAGCCGAAATAATCTAAAAACATGCTGTAATGTAGCTGAAATTAAAGGAAGGACATGCCTAAGTTAGCAGAAAAAATTAAAATTAACACAAATTTGTTGAATTAGGTTTAAATAAGCAGAAATTAGCACAAATTTAGGAAATTAGCTAAAAAAAAAAAAGGCTGAAATAAGCTAAAATAGCTTAAAACGCAGAAAAAAGCTTAAACTACCAGAAAGAAGTGGAAGGAGGTGGAATGAGCTAAAAAAAATCTGGACTTAGCTGAAGAGGCTAAACTTAGCACAAACCAGCTAAAATAGCCAAAATAGAAAAAAATGATAACAGAAAAAAGCTGAAAGGAGCATAATAAGCTGAAATTAGCAGAAATAAATTAATTAAGCTGAAAGTAGCAAAAATGATCTAAAGCTAAATTTTATCTGAAAACAGCTGAAATTAGCTAAAAAAAATGCAATAAAAAGTATCTGAAAAGGTAGAACAAGCTTAAAGTAGCAGAAGAAAGCAGAAAGAACGTTTGTCAAAAAAAGCCGAAATGTGAACAAAAATGTGAAAATTATCTGAAATAAGCTGAAATTAATAATAATAACAAAATGAAAAGTAGCTAAAAAAGCAAAACAGAAGCTTAAATTGCCAGAAGGAATTGGAGAGAATGCACATTTTTGCTGAATTAGGCTGAAAAGTTTAAACAAGTGCAATAAATGTGGAGTTAGCTTAAAAGGCTAAAACTAAAACAGCTAAATAATAGCTGAAATAATATAAACTTGCAAAAATAAGCTGAAAGGAGCATAACAAGCTGAAATTAGCAGAAAGAAGTTAAAAGAAGCACAACAATGTTGTAGTTATCAGAAAGTATCTGAAAGGAGCACAAAACAGCTGAAAAAACAGCTGAAATAAGCTGAAAAGAGCTGAAACAGAGTTTAAATTTGCACAAGGTAGCTGAAAGAAGCTGAAGCAGCACAAAAAGTAAAAGGAGCAGTAAAAGGTTGTAAACAGATGTAAAGATTTGAAAGATGTAAAATGAGCATAATTCATTTTTTAAGAGAAAATAAAAAGTGGCAGAAAAGGCTAAATATAAATAAAAAAGCTAAAGTTGCACCAAAGCTCTTAGCAGGATTGTCCTCAAAGAGCTAAAACGTTTTGATGATTTGTTGAAATAGCTTGAAAACTGCAGGATGAGAATTGTGCTGAAGAAAACTGGATCACAAAGATGTGCATGCTTCATAAACATTCACACAATGATAGATTTACATTGATGAGTGCAGTGAGGAGAGGAGGGTTCCAACGACTCAGACTTCATTAAGTAACAAGCTGCTTCCTTTTGATTTAAATTAATTCTCTGAATGTTATAAATCCCAGCGGTGGGCTTTTTGAGGAAATCGCTCTGCTCAGACTCACTAAAGTGATTTTCTGACTCGGTGCGAGCGTTTCTGCCAGTTTGAACCAAACTTAGCTGGAGGAGTTTGTAAACTGAGCAGGAAGCTGCTGATTATTTGTCTCTCTTGGTTTTCTGATCTTTTTATTTTGTCGTTTTGTTCGTTTCATTTGACAAAAAAACTGTAGAACAAAGTCAAAGCCCTCCATCACTCTGTTATAACAAAAGCTTACTCTCTTACTAACACTGGAAATTCCCGTCTAATTGTCCCCCACGACTCCCTTCATTTACCTCCTACTCACCCACCTCCCCTCTGCCACCACCACTCTCCCCCTCCTCTTTGATTTTCAGGACGTATTTACAAAAATCATTTTCCACACTCACCCCTTTTTCTACTTTTTGTTACATTTCTCTCTCTTTTTTTAAAGAAAATAAATCCCTGCAGAAAAAGCCTCTCTCACTTTGGGGCTTTATCTGGATTTCATTTTGCTTTCTCCAACCAGGCAGGAAGAAGTTTTTGAACTTCTATTTAAAGTGACATGAAAATTACAAATATATACACTATATAAAGCCAGAAAATAAAATAAAGGAAATAAATTATGACATATTTGAAACAAGAGTTTTAAAAGGAGATAAAATATAATAAATGCAGTTATAATAAGATTACCAAATAACCCAACATGAATGTGTTGGAGGCTGGAAGGCGAACCTTTGACCTAATGGCTCTAACCACTTCACCACCGTGCCACCCAAGGTAATTTAAATGTGTTATGAAAGTTAGGAAACTATAAACATCCTTCGACACATTTGAAACTATATTTAGATGTTTTTATGATAGCTTTGATTTGAATTTGTTTTGTTTTTGCTTTAATTAATTAAAAAAAAACCTCAAAATTCGTTCAGACTTTGACAGTTTGGCTCGACGATTCTGTAAAACCTCTCGTCAACTTCTACTTTTAAATGCAGGCTGTGCTGATTGTGTCACAACTATTAATTAAACAAACAAGACATTTTATTTTAATCAATTTTTAAAAAAATATCTGTACTGAAGAACGATCGTCAGGAAATAAAAACAAGCAACAGGAAGAAGAGAGAAAAACAGACACCGGACTCTTTCTCCCTCTCAGTGGTGACAGAGGGTCTGACCACATCACTCGCTGCCTACTGCTTCCTGCCAACAGACGACCCCTGCACACACACACGCACACACACATGCACAGCTGTAGATCTGTCCCACAGCTGTCAGACATGTTGATGCTTAACAACCAAGAGTTTTCCCCTCGTGCAAAACAAGAATGAAGACACAGCTGAGAAAGGCTTCTTTTTTTAATCTAATCGTTTGCTTGAACATTTCACTTACAATAATTTATTGGATGGATTTTTATTCTCTATAATGGCATGAACTTAATCTTTTTTTTTAAAATGCAGTCTGATTAAAAGAACTGCAGTTGTGAAATTAGTTCATATACATTATTACATCAAAAGACTTGGTTTAATACATCTTTAAACTATCTCCTCTTGTTGACCTTTAGAACCAAATGAGTCCAGTGCTGGCTGATCAGTCCAAACTTGATTTGCCGTCTCACTGAGTTCAGATACTGCAAAGGTAAATTCAATCATTCTCGCAATCGTGAGCCATCATCTAGTCCTCACATGGCACAGTGCAGTGAGACACCTTCTCTTAGTCCTGTTTTTGTAAATAAGGCTCAATGATAGTGAGGAGAACTTGCTGATGTCTGTTCTTGGAATTGTGATGACAACTATGTTAATATCCAGACAATCCAAAAAAATCCAAAACTTCTGTTCAGTAGCAGTGCTGAGACTTGCTGATCATCAGTAACTAAACCTAAACATATTAAAACTTTTCCTTATTTATTTAAAATATCCAAATTGTAGAAGCAGTGTGGTCAACATATTATTTAGTTAAGGAGGGTCAGTGCACATTAATTTGACAGATAAGCACATCATATATACACTTCTTACATCTGTAGTCCATAGGACGTGTGTTCATTTGTGACTGAAAGAACTCATTTTAAAACCTAATAAGGGCCAGATTGCATTTAATATTTTCTGATGAATACCACATTTTCCGTCGTATACGTTGCACCGCCCTACAAGTTGCATCAGTCCAAATGTCTAATAAAGTGTGGAAAAAAAAAAAAAAACATAAATATGTCGCTTCATTGTATAAGTCGCATCTATCATGCGTCACCGCTGACAAACCAGAAACATGGGCCGGTGTTGTGCCAAAAATTGATAGGCTGCCAAATAGTGGCCGCAGGAACGTGCATGGGAGGACTTTAACAAGAATTTAACAAGGGTAACACTTAAAAACAATTATTTGTTTGCTTGAAATTATAGCAAAGGTGTCTTAGTTGAACTTTTACTTAATAAATGCACTTTGACCGTCAAATCAGCTGCATTTCAAAAGTGTTTGTTGCCTCAGTGTGCCAGGAGCGTACATAGGGAGGAAATCAGGAAGAAGGAACACTGCATATTTCTTCAAAACTTAGCAAGATAAGCACCTAAAACAATTATTTGTTCGCTCGACATTATAGTCTGTAAATGTACTTTAATGGTCAAATTAGTTGCATTTTACCGGGGCGTCGCAGCAAAATGAAGCTGATTTGGCGGTTGCTCCAGGCATGATCCAAGAGCTGGATGAAGGTGGCAGGCTATGGCAAGCCGATTATGTCATTAATAGCCACTTTTACCTATTACATGATACAACGGCACTCCATCCTACTCGAGTGCCATCTAGCGGCTGAAAATGGTAGTGTTCAATAATTTCAATGTCAGAATGAATGAAAACAGTCATGTCTCAGCCAAAAATTGGTTTATGAATATGGTAATATATATATTATAAGTCGCTTTGCTGTATAAATTGCAGGGCATGCAAACTATGAAAAAAAAAGTGACTTATAGGCTGGAAAATATGGTAAACATTTTAAAAGTGAATAAAGCTACACTTACCTTTTACCAAGAGTGCACAAAAATAACAAAATGAAATATTTTAAACTCCAAAGCAAATTTCCATAACCATTTTAAACAACCACAATAAGTGTTGCCCGGCTTTTAAACCTTATATGGATTTAAGTCGTTCTCCCTTTCTTTGCAGGGGTGGGCATACCTTCAGGCTATCAGCAGAAGCCAGGGTGGAGCATCTGCAAGGTTCGCTTTACCTCCAAAAACAAACAGCTCTGAAGTCCCAGTGAAATGTGAGTTTTTTTGTGTTCGCAGTGGCCCTGCCTGCACGCCTGCAGGAGACGGAGAGGAGAGACAAAAGAGGGCCCAAAGACCTCCTGAGTCTCTGTTAGTTTTACACAGGGCCTCTATCACACAAACACACAACAGCGTGAGGACGTGCACACTTTCCTCTTGCATAAACTTTCTACTCCGCTCGTAAATTGAAGATTGAGTTCTGAAATCGGCCATCTGTTTGAGAAGAGGGGACGGAGGAGACAGGAAGAGAGTGGAGAATGGGCTTGAAGTTACAGGTGGGATTAACACCTCAGATTCCTTTGGAGGAAAGAGTTTGTGGTCACGGATTTAGAGCGGTCAAGACCTGGCAGTTTGCTTACATAACCTGAGATTTGTCAAAGGTTTCTCCTGTGAATTGTCCGGAGGTGTTGGAGAATGGACTCAAAGATAAAGCAAAGACACTCAGTGAAACTAAAATCAAAGTTGTTGTAAAAGCAGAAAGTACTGACGTAAAAAATTTAAATTAAATAAATGTAGCCGCACAGAGTAAAACAGAACTGGAGGACATGAAGCAGCAAAAGACGAGATTTACTGAGAGGAATTAAAACTAAAGAAATGAAGGTTGGAAAAGGAACTCGTACGGTCAGATGTTTGAGGCAAAATGAGCAGGAGCAAATGAAGCATGACACAAAAACATCTGGAACAAAACATTTTAATGTGCTTGTTTGCAATTTTTTACAAAACTTGACAGCCCGGGATTGTAAAAATCAAATCGTAAAAGTAACTCAACTAAATCAAACAAAACAAACAGATTTCAGAAATAAAACAAACAAACAAAGCAAAACAAGCAGAATCCACCAGTCATAAAATAATTTCTAAAGAGCTTTGGTGAGATCAGCTTTTTGTTTTAAACTCTAAACTGTAGCTTTGTGCAGAGCAGGAAAGAAATTTAATTTAGTGGGCATTTAAAGCTAAATATGTTATAGATTATATTTATCCTTGTTTGGCTTTATTTATTGTTTCACTGGCAGTTTGTGGCAGATTTTTTTTTTTAATTCAATTTATTTTATTTACTTTTGATCTAATCCTGGACATCACTTTTAGTTGTTGAGGACAATGATAACACAGGAACCAAATGAATTACACATTTTATTGAAAAAACAAAACTTCACCATAAATGTTTTCAGTACACATTAGGTATATTTCCATTAATACTTTGTACTTCCATTTGCCATTTCCATTGTTCAGATGTTGTTATTTACAGGGAATAACTTGCGGATAGCAGACTGAAAAATTTCTGCTGCTGCAGCCAAACGATGTTCTGTATGAACTGTATTCTCTGAACATGTTTGCTCTTCTGTCTTTAAAAAAAAAAAAAAAAAACTGTCTCAGATTTGAACATGACAACCTTGTGAAGTCACACAAGATATTTCCCTACTGTTAAGGGCTGTTAGAATAATGTGTAAATAGTATGAAGTCAAAATAGAACTTTTTTTTTTTTTAATCTTAGAAAAATCATCCGTGAATAAGAGAAAACATTTCCCACCAGCATAAGGAACATGAGCCATTTTCAAAATATGATGCTGGTTTGAATTAGTTTAGCTGCATTTCGTCCAGGACGCAAACTAAAACTAATAATCCCCCCCACCCCCCCAAAAAAAGGGGGTGGGTGGGGAAGACACATTTCATTGAGCTGATTCCCGAAAGGAAATGTGTCATGATATAAAACAAAGACAAGTCATTTCCTTCAGAGATACTTGGACCTGAATCTAGCAAACATGCGTAGCGAGCACCCACCATCGTCCCAGAATAAACAGGTGCAGTCGAAGGCAAAGTTTCATTTTTTTTAATTTTCATTTTAAATTTTATTCGTAGTGTTTTTGATATTTTTCTAAGAATATTTTGCATCGCCACTTTTGTGAGCCTCTGTTTAGTCCAAGTTGGAAACTTGAAGATGCTGAAATCACATTTATGTTGAACGAGCATGCAGACGTTTTTGTTTGTTGCCATGGAAACGTGTGATTAAGTTTATCCAAAAGCTAAAGACTCTCGAGTTTTAAGATCTCTCCCAACCTTGTTTAGAGGAAAAGATAATTCATTAGAGTTCTTCTGATACTTTCCTCTCCTTTCTCTCTCCTCCTCCTCTTTCTCATCCCCCCCCACCCCCCACCCCCCATCCTCTCCCTTCCAGTCACCCCCTGAGTCCCAAACATTTTAATTGCAGCCCACAGGCCATTTGAAGCCTCATCAAATCACTGTGAAGAGATCAGCCATTGTCCACTTCCTTTGTGTGTGAGTGTGTACGTGTGCGCGCGCCTGTGTGTTACTGTGACGGTTACGCTGTGGGCCTGTGCTTGTTGGACCCTCCGTGTGTGGATTTAGGGAGTTAATCCCTGAATAGAGAAGCCATTAGGGAGAATTAGGCAGTTTAGACTCAGCCATGATCCTTTCTTGTGTGTTCGTGTGTGTGTGTGTGTGTGTGTGTGTGTGTGTGTTTTGTGTGTGCGACAGCCATCTACGCGTGGCATGCATCAGGTCAAGGCCCTCCAAATGAAGGGGTGGAGGGGAAAGGAAGCGAGGGGGGGCGGGGTACATGGTCGCCCTCTCCCCTAATCTTACCAATCTGTCCCTGCTGTTTGTGCCACGCACACAAATAGGTTCATCCTGACACTCTCAACAGATGGCTGTGGCAGGGAGGCCAAGGGTAAACTTGTGTGATGCCCAAACCAGACAGACACTCTCCACATAACCCCCCGTGCCCCACCCCATTGTCCATAGCTAATCACTGTATCCTCAGCACGCAAACAACACTCCGCAAGTGAACACGCTCATTCACAAACTGCTTCCTAAAATATCCCACAGTGATGTTTCCACTCAAAACATTCAACTCTCGTTGCCTTGACAGGGGAGTCTGTCTGCCTGTTAGCAAAATGTGTCACGAACCAGTGAACAGTTTTCATTGTACACCTTAGACAGTAATCTATGGGGTATGATAAAATACTGGAGTACTTTAAGGACCAATGGCTGCAGAAGACATCAAGTTGTAATACTGTACATCTAGTTGGTTTTATTGCTGTGGGATTTGCAAACACCATTACTGTCAGGAAGTGGGGCTTGGACGATTGTCGAACGTCTGATTCAGGAGGAGTAGTGTGGCTTTTATTCTGGTCCTGGAGCAGTGGACCAGATCTTCACCCTACATATGTTTTGTGGACCTGGAGAAGGCTTTTTACTGTGTTCCCTGAGGCATTCTGCTGGGGGTGCTACAGGAGACGGGTTGCTTTGAAAGGAAAACTGGTCCCTCTATAACCAAAGCAGGAACTGTGTCCACATTGTTGACGTGAAGTTGAGCTCCTTGTCTGTGCAGGTTGGACTCTGACAGGGCTATCCGATGGCTTTGATTTTGTTTGTCGTGTTCATGAGCATGATTTCAAAGTGCAGACTTGGAGAGCATGGCGTTTAGTTTGGGAACCTCAGGGTGACATTTCCGCTTTTTGTGGGTGATTCTATTGGTGTCTTTGGGCCAAGACTGTCAGTGTGCACTGGGGCGGTTCCCAAACAAGTGTGAAGCGGCTGGAATGAGAGTCAGCTCCTCTACGTCCGAGACAATGGTTCTCAACTAGAAAAGGGTGGAATGCCTCCTCTGGGTAGGGTGGGAGTCTTTACCTTAGGTGGAGGAGTTTAAGTATCTAGGCGTCCCGTTCAAGAAATAGGATGGAGCGGGGGATGGATTAGCAAACTGGGGCCTCATCCTCAGTGCGTTGCTTGGGTCAGTTGTGGTGAGAGTTCAGTTGCCTTTGCCTTTGGCAAAAAACAAAAGAAAAGGCCTTTAAACCAGATCAGGGATGCAGAAGGGAAATTTAATACAAGAAAATTCATGCTCAATAATCCAGGAATCAAATCCGATAATTCTCAATCAGGTCATCTGAACAGTTTCTTTTTAATAGAAACGTTTCACCCTCACTCCAGAGGGCTTCATCAGTCAGAGTAGTTCCA
>JARVLU010001073.1:5940602-5954193 GCA_031762415.1 Simpsonichthys santanae | reverse complement strand
AACGTCTCAAAAAAAAAAAAAAAAAAAAAAATGTCCAGAAGACCTGACTGAACTTTGTTGGATAAATTAGTTCAAGATTATTTCAACTGCTGTCCTGGAAATAAAAATAATCATCTTGAGATATTTCATGGGAAAACAAGTTAAATCTGTGCTCAACTAATGACAGTTCAATTAAATCCAATTTTAATCACTCAGCACCATGGTGTAAAGATTAATCAGTGTCTTGTGTGAAGGATGCAGACAAATTCAAATCAGATCTACATGTCAGGAGAAGCCAAGAGTTTAAAGTCTGACTTTAATTGACTTTAATTTTACAAAAACATTATTTTATTGTATTTTTTCTCTCTAGATACAATTCTGGGGGATAAAAAGGATTTGAGACAGCTGTATGCATAAACCAGCAAGATCTGAGCTTTGTAAGAACACTGAAGTACCTGGGCCTTCAGGTTTTAAAGTGAGTTCCAACACTTAGACAAAGCTGTTCATCCCAAAATAAATCAGTCTTGGCAAACACCCTCTGTATTATCGAAGACAAGGTGAAGAGACAGTCAGACGAAAAATTTAAAGCTTCAACGTCACCAGATTAAAACAAGCCAGTCGATCAAAATCACCGCTGGAAAGCATGTTTTTATAAACACAGGTGATGAGGTTTGAGTTGAACAGACAAATAGAACATTTAAAACAAGAGTTTGAGCATGTTTAAGTGCATTTGTCCTTTTTATCTGTCATTATCCTCAATGATTGTTTTTCTTGTGCTAAACTATCTGTTATCAATTACCGTAATCATTTTAATCTTGTTTCATTATATAGTGTCTTTGTATACAGTTGTATCTTTTAGTGTGTGCATATCAATCTATTTTAGTCTTTAATCGATGTGCTTTACACAGAAAAGTGCTGAGAAAAGCATTTTTCATTGCTACTTCTGTTGTGTTTTACAGTAGTCCCTCATTTATCGCGGGAGTTTCTGTTCTCTGTTCACCCACGAGATAAGTGAAAAACAGTGAAATAGGAATAGTAGTACAAGTAGTATTTTATTTTAGGCTCTTGGCCACGCCCACTTCTCCGCTGCGGAGCAGACATCATGACATGCTGCAGGAGGGAGCTTCTCCCTGCACATGTGGGCTGCACACAGGTGCAGCAGGTGCTAAATCGTTTAAATCTATTTATTTTAAAAAAAAAATTAAATCCATGACGATCGTGCGGCTCATCCGTCAATCAGCCAGTTATGTATCATGTCCAATCTTACTTTGAAAAACCGCGAAAGAGCGAGTTCGCGAAAAGTTGAACTGCAAAGTAGCGACAGACTACAGTATATGACTGTCTTTATATGTATTTTTTGCATGTTATTCTGTAACATTTAGTTTTTCTTCAAGAAAAGTTGTGATCCCAAAGATAGTTTGACTAATTTGTTCATGTTTTTGTTCATGTGCAAAAATAAATAAATGAACAAATAATCAGTTGTTCCATAAAACTCTTTTAAATGTGTGCCCAGCTGTTTTTGACGAGACAAGAAAGAGACAAGCAGGAAAACAGTTCAAAAACCTTGGAGGAAGTATTTCATCTGTAGTGTTTGTGGATCAATAAAGGCTTGTTGAGATCAGCAGCCAATGAAAACACAACCCACCCCCACACACCCACACCCCAGTGTCCCGCTCAGAGAAAAGATTGAACCCCCAACCCTTCACCCAACAGCGTTTTAGTTACTTAGTAACTTGCAGTCTTATCAAACGCCCTCCTGAGGACCTATCAACACCAGTAGCGTTCTAACACCAGCTACTTCCCCCCGTCTTCCTCTTCCTTCTGACCTGTCATCAGGTGACTCCTCCCACCTCCTTCTCCATCTCCTCTCCATTTCCCATTGGACAGGTCTTATCTGACATCTGACAAATGATGAGCAGGCACGGAGGGGACAGTCCACTCTCTCACACTTTAAAAACAACAAATCACGTCTTCGTGAGTGTGCGGCGTCACGTGACAGCTCACAGCGCTTGTTAGCTTCTAATTGAATTATTTGGTTCTTCCAAGATTAGTTATGTTTGAGAAGGAAAGTTCAATTCACACAAGACTCTGGGATCAAATGTTTTTATTTACTTGAGTTCCAAGGTTTGTCTTTGTATCTGGTGAATCAAGCTGCTCCTCTAAATGCTTAAAATAAAAATTTGAAGTTGGTGGTTTGAAAGCATCCCCTTGTACGGGCAGTAAAGGACAATTTTGTTGTCCCTCTTGAGGCCTATCCTTGAGTCATCAGTGGTTTTTCCACTTAACAGATCAAGAGAATAAATCAGAGTGAACAGAAACAGAAAACATTTTAAGATCTAGAATTCGTCCAGGGACTGCATTTAGCCTGAACAAGTGTCAATCAGTTCCTGCTTAAAGTATGTTTTGAGCATCTTTCTCTGCTACACCCACATCACGTTTTAACAATATCTGTAAAATTTACCGAATCACAGCCGTTTTGGGGGATTTCTACAGTCATTTGGCTGTGGAAGCCATCTTGAACTGGGTTGACTCTAAGAGTTGATCACTTTTAGATACACATCCAATGATTACTTCATCTGTTGGTTTGGACTTTTGACTTGCAAAAACAGAAACAAACGCTCGGGGATTGTCAGGATGTGCAGCAGGGCTGCTGGCATAGCCCTACAGAACATCACTGACTTACAGAACCTCACTGACCTACACAAGGCCAGGCTGATTCTGGCAGATCCTGATCATCCACTCCCAGTGAGTTCAGGTTGCTTCCATCTGAACACAGGTATCTCCTGCCCAGATGTTGGATGAACAGACTGAAAAACTCATTCATCCCTGTAGAGATCAGGCTTCTCAACAAACAGTGATGGTTGCTGTATTGTTATTTTAATGTGTCTTGTATGGGTGTTTTGTGTGCCTACTGACTGTGAATCAAATTGAACCTTGGGGATAATAAAGATTCTTGAACCTTGAACGTTACTTTCTGAAAGCGTGAGTAAATTTTGGCTTGTGGTTCATTAAATAGTTTGTCGACAGACAGACAGGCAGTCAGGCACAAGTTTGTCTTTCTATTTTTTACAGAGACTTTGTATTGACTTCTATTCATTTTTTTGTCAATTTCTATAGCCTAACTCTGACCCTTGCCCTAAACCTAACCATTACCAGAACATACCTAATCCTAAACCTAACCCATCCTCAATCCACACCTTAGTCCTAATCCTAACCTCTAACCCACCAATGGCACTTCTTTTTATGGGACCTGGATTTTGGGCCCCGTGAGGAGTAGTTGGTCCTCACAACGTAGTATGAATTGGAAAAATGGGCCTTACAAAGTAACAAAAAACAAAGGTACACACACACATGTTGCCAGCAGACAAAACGCAAAGATGGACAATAATTGTGTAAAAACGGCTTCTAGATTTGACAAATTGCTGCCAATTTTATTCAAAGCTAATTGTTAATATATCTGTTGTAATTTCAAGTAAACCTCAAATGTCTTATTTACCAAGTAGAATTACTTCAGCATCGTGGATCTTTTTATTTTATTTTATTTTTTTTACCTTTATTAAGAGAAAATTAGATTGTTTTATTTCCTTACCATTTTTAATAGCTTGTTGTTCATATCTGTTTGTGGATTTCAGTGTTTCTTAAATAGAGATCGAGGAGGGGTGCTGTTTTTATCCTCATGTGCGTGACAGATATATGTTGTTAAGATTGGATCTTACTGTTAAGCAACTCTAGAGGTTAAAAGGGTGGAGAGAGAAAGAGTACTAGTGGTAGCAACATGGATTGTGCGTGTGAGAGTGTGTGTCTGTGAGATCCTCTGTAATTTGTCCAGACTTTACACTGAGCCTATAATTACCCTCCTGACGGGCACATTCAAACACTGAATCAAAAACCAAAGGGATGTGTCTCATGTGATGAAGATATGTGCAAAACACCTTGCCCTGCACACAACACACACACAGAAATACACACACAGTTGACCACGTATGTCACATTTTCTAATTTAAAATTAAAGCACGAAGCTCTTGTGACACATACACAAACACGCCAGGTGTCATGGCGGTGAATAATGACTGCTGTGGACAGCACACTGACACAGTGAAGCAACTGTTTTCACTGGTTAATATTTAGTTCAAACGGCACGTCACATGATCTGAAGCAAGGGGAGACGAGACAAATGAAGGAACAACAAAAGTGCACAACTGTTTCGTTGAAACGTGCTAAAAAATGAATTAGTTTAATCTTATTATTTTAACTTGTAACTGCAATCAAAATTTTTTTTAGTCATTTTATTGTGTCTCACATATAATTCTCAATGTGTATCACTGGGTGTATCCTTCTGAGGCCTTCTACATAATTTATTTAAAACAAGTAATAACAATATAGATTTGTTTTAATTATATCTATTACCACTGAGTCAGCTGTTCAGGTCTAACGCTCGTGCATCAGTTACTCAGTGATGCAGACAATTCAGTTCAATTTAACTTTATTGTCCATAACATTCAGTGAAATGGAGATTTATCTTTGACATCTGGCTCATAAAACAACACAAGTTAAAAAAAAGTCATAAAAACTTGACAAAGCTTTGCTAACCCAATTAAAACCATTCAGTGAAACATATTCTAAAACACACAATACATTAGAAATATGGAAACATCCCAGCAGACAACTTTAAATGTTAGGATGCGTTCAGGTCCAGGCCTGATCTCAAAGGGATTTGCCAGATTAAATAAAGGTTAAATAAAATAAAATAAAGACAATGATTTGTTATAAGGCTGCATTTAGATAGGACTTTGTTAAGCACATTCACCGCAGAGGGAACAAATTTAAATTTTTTTGTACTCATTTTTTTTGCTAAAGGAACCAGCAGTCCTCTGCCAGGTGGTACCAACCTGAAGAATGGTTGCAGTGGATGAGTTGGGTCATTATAAACCTGGATGGACTTTTCCCCAGAACCTGACTGTACAGGTCTGTAAGTTTAATCTGGTATAAATGACGTGTGACATTATTTTGTCAAACACAAAGATGCAACACGACGCGCAGATAAGAATGAATGATAAATAAGCAGCACAACAATGTAACAATGTGAATGTTTGTAGTTTTTGAGATCAGTGTTTTTCTGGACTGGAGCTGATCATAAGTAAATCTTAATGTTTTTGCTGATGCTTGGTGGAACAGAGGTCGGTAGAGCGAAAAATCAACTTTATCCACCACCAGGTGCAGCAGCGGAGTTATGGGGTGGCCATTGGTGGTCTTGTCCCGAGTACCAGTTAATTAAATGAATCTTCCGCCACCCCATTCATTTGAGAAAACTACACTTTTATGCAATATAAAAACTACAAAGCGTCATTTTATCAAATGATATATGGGTGATCAGTTTGCATATAGATATGGTGATAAACATCTTGAATTTTGATGTGGAAAATTCATTTTTGAAAGGAAACTTTCGTGCGTCTAGTTGTAGCTAAACACCAAAACAGAAGTTGGTACTCTACCTATTTTTCCAAATTATCATACTCACAACATGACGGAGGGTGTTTTCTATTCCCACTCTTTGTTCAATGGCGGGGGCCAATAAACGGTCTTTTAATAAAATGACTCTCATTTATGTCAACAGTTGATTCATTGAAAATTAAAAAATTACTCTAAAACACTCATGCCATGCCAGTATGTAATAATAGTGTCAACATTACACATTAAAATACAAAAGAGAACAGGCTGATTCTCTCAATACAACTGTAACCTCCTCTGGACGGTTTCTTTCTAAACCAGAGGACCATTTAATGTTTCTACCTGGATTATACAGCATGAATCTGGGTGTTTTGAGCAACTTTGGCGAGTCAGCGGGGGAGAGGGCAGACTCCAGAAACCATCTGATCAGCATCAAACTGGTTGACCCATTATGTGAAGGTGCAATTTATTTTGATTGTATGAATGGGTTTCATTCTATGGTTAGAGAGCCGAAGGAAAATTTCCACCCTGGTGGACAATAAAATTTATCTTATCTTATCTGACAGATTTTTTTTTTTTTTTTTTTTTTTGTGGCTCCTCGGACTGATGAAGTCCTTTGGATAAAGACGAAACGTCTCAACAAAAAGAAACAGTCTAGAGGATCTGACTTAACTTTGTTGGACAACTGTAAACAGTTTTGTTAGACACAATTTGACATTTTATTTTAATATTTAGCATTTTCACCAAATTCATTTTTAACTGGTGACATCATCAGAGCACAACCAGACAAAGAATGTTAAAAATGGCTCCATTGTTTTTGAAGTTTTAAGTGCACACAACAAATACACTAAGAACAGAAGTAAAAAAAAAAAGTGCTTGCAAAAACTTTGTTTTAAATTAAAGTTTATTTTATTATTATTATTATTATTATTAATGTTTTTGCAAATGGAGCAGATAAAACTCACCTAACAGGAACAGAAACACTGCACAGGGTTTATTTTTCAGTTGGCCACTTCACCTGGCAACACAAGGTGTGTTTTGTTGGTGTTCTAGATGTAAACCCAACTCCCTCTATCTGCACTGAGTTTAAACCCACAGGAAGCCACACATAGACCAAACTTTGCAATCATTAACCTGCATCACACTCATGCACACAAGCTCACACGGGAACATACGCACAAATTCACACGCACGTTCCAATGCAACATTCTGCCACAAGTACGCGCTTAATCTGAAAAGATTCAGATTGCAGAGAGATATGAAAAAGCAAAACAAAACTTGTGACACATCACAGGTTAGAAAACAACATGGAGTCATGCTGTTAACCAAACCACCAGCACTAGTCATCAGCTCGTCAACAAACACACGCTCTAAGACACAACCACACACAGACACAATGAGCACCCCACGAGATATGGAAGCTGCCAATGCCTGAGCCGAAGCCTGAGTAATCAATCACTGATAAAACACACCAGCTTTATGGTCCTGGAACAAGGTGAGCACTGTTTACACTCACACACTCAGATAGTTTGTGAAATAGAAAGTATGGAGGCCAAGGGCCAGCCCTGCAACACCCTGAAAAAATATGTCATAGGGTTGCCATGAGCGCTCACGTACACACAGCTAACAATGGAGCATTTTTCATCTCTTCTGCTCAAGATGGCCGCCTCAAACATTTAACAAGGGGTACCAAGTGCTTTTAAAGAGATTAATGGGTGAATCAAGCCATATACTGGTGTCTTGTCCTAGGGTTTATTTTCAATGGTTCTCTCATTGCAATGCCATGGAAAATGGTAAAAATATAAAATTATGAGCAAGAAACTCAATGTGAACAGGACTTTGTTCATATTTATGCTTAATCTTCTTCTTCTTTTGGATTTTCCCTCTTCAGGGGTCTCCACAGTCAATCATCCTCCTCCATCTCACTCTGTCCTCACTCCACCTCCATGTTCTCTCTAACTGCATCCACATATCTCCTCTTTGTTTTTTTCCTGGCAGCTGCATTTCTAACATCCTTATAACCACTGTCCTTCCTCTGGACATGTCCAAACCACTGTCCCTCCTCTGGACATGTCCAAACCATCTCAGTCTGACCTCTCTAGTTGTTCAACCTGTGCTGTACCTCTGATGATCTCATTCCTAATAACAATGTGCATTTGTATGGAAACAAAGTGACTGAAAATAGGTCAACAATCTATACAAGAGCTATTTGGAATTGAGGTCTTACCATTTTTTGGACGTTTTGTTTTGTATCAGAGCTGTCATTTCTAACTTGAACCCGGAACCCGTCCCCAACCGACCTGGACTAGGGCCAGGCTGGCCATGAAAATGTGCTGGATGGGCGGGCTGGGTCAGTGTCAGGCTTTTGATTGGGTCAGCCGCAATCCAATTATATGGCAACATGACTTGCCATACTTTCACCAGCCAAACGCGGCCATTTCCCCGCGAGCTGACCGGCCTTGAAAGAGGTCAAAAGTTCAGTTAAGCTTCAGATGGGACTGTACTGCCAAGAAGCGATCCATCGCCCAAATGGACATTAATTCAGCCGCTGCACTCAGCGGACGTGCACGGCCGATGACCCAAACAGATGAGTTCACAAAGCAGACGTGTCAGAGCAGGGTCCGTGTCTGAATAATGCAGAATGCAGGCAGAAGAAGGATTTTAATGCGCTTTGACGGCCATGAAAACACAAACACTCCTTCAGGTCTGATCTTCTGCCACTTTTATTCAGCTGCTCGTCCTCGACCATTAATAACTAATTAAAAATGTCTGTTTTTTTTCTGGGTTCGGACCTGTAATTACGTTAATTCGTCGGGTTGGGTGGGGTTCAGAATTGATGGCTGTGGACTGAGGCCGGGTCGGATCAGATGTTTTTTTGGGCCTGAATGCAACTCTATTTTGTATTAATGCTTAGATTCATTGAGTGAAGCATGCAGATATTTTTTAGTCTTGTCTTAATCAGCCTTTCCTTTTTGTGTGTGTTGAGCTCTAGATTCACTCTTGTATTTTCATCTAATTGTTTTCTCTGAGATTCTACACTCGTTTGATTCTGACATAGTTGTTTATCTGCACAAACTAGCCAGCCTGAGGTAAGTCAATGGATTTTTTTGGTAGACTTAGCTAAGTGTTTTATATACATTTGATTTCCTTTAAGGATAATAGTATTTCTAGAAAAGTATTGGACTAATATAAATAGATTAATAATTAAGTAACCAATTATTCTTGAACTGAAAAGCGTTCTTGGTTAGGGCACGTCTATATTCTGCTCTTTCTGGTCAATACATGCTTCCAAACATCTCTCCAAAGGGAAAGTTACACTACAAGTCTGAGCCAATTGGCACCAAACAATTAATGTACCAGTAATGACTATTTAGATCTTACGGTAAATGTAGAAACTGGACACAATGTGCCTTTGTTGTAATAATTCAAAATGTGACTCATTTGAAACTTGAGCAAGAACGCCACTGTTTCCTTTTCCTCAGTATTAAATCTTCTTTGTATTCTTGTGAAGGTGATTCATAGGCAGCACAACCTGTTTGAGTTGAACTATTTTCATTTTATTTGAAACTTGTGTTTAGGTTTGGCTTCCAACAGGAAGTTTGTATTTGTTCCCTTCCCTCGGAGTACGTTTTCTGAGTACAGTACTGTCAGTGGCACTGAGTTCAGTGTTCAGTTGTTGCTGAAAAGTTTTTGTTAAGTCATAAGGTCTATACCAGGGCTATTCAACAAAACTGCTCAGAGGGCCACACTTTCTGAAAGCCAACAGCTCGGGGGCGGACAGCCTGAAGTGGGCCGGATTGAAGTCACCCACGGACCATTTCTGGCTTGCAGACCGGCAATTGAATAGGCCTGGTCAATACAACAAAACAAGCTGCACTACTAAATTAATTCTAAAACAGAAAATCATTGATTTGTTCAGATGATTGACAGCAGTTTGAGAAATATTCACATGATCATTTACACACTAGTCATGCATGTTATGTTAATGTCTGAGCGGTGATGGGAAAAAAAAGTCATGAACAAAGAATCACAACAGTGAGAAGATATAAAATGATTTATAAATATTTTGTACGTATTCTAAAAAAAGTAAATTAAAAAACTCCAATTTTTGTTTTCAAAAGTTTATTTTTGGAGCCAGTTTTAAAGTACATGACTTAATGAAGAAACATGTTATTTTATTTGTAAAACTTTTTGACTTGTGATTTTTATGCTCCTATGACGTTTCCTTCTATTACAGTACACAAGACCAAAACAAAACTGAAAGTTTAACATCAATTCGTCAGGCATTGTTTTCTTTAAAATTATATAATGTACACTATATTTTAAAACTGGTTAAGAATCAGGAGCAAAACACAAATGCACATTTTAAAACTACTGTATGTGGTGAAACTATATATAAAAATAAAATTTCATTGGCTCAGTATATTTTATTAAACTAAACGGACATGTATTAATGTTTTAAGTAGACTTGCGAATAAGTAGTCAGTAGTTTACCTGCAGCAGACAGCAACCACGATAGAGAACCCAAGTACATTTCATAAACAAAAGTGACATTTTAGTCATTAAAACAACTAAAATCTCCAAAATTTCATTACAGTTTTGAAGAAAATATATCTTGTAGTATTTTAACAATATATCACTGTGACACGTGGAACAAACTTGCAAGAAAGTCAACGTTGTAACGCATATTTAGCTGTAAGGAAAACATGATAAATCATGCACCTGTCGAGCTTGAATGCACTACACGATGGAAAACATGTTTATTTTTCCCTTTGGCCTGTTCTGATGTGGGTTTTAAGCCATTTTTTCCAAAATACATGCACTTTTTGACACTAAATTTCAATTTGAAGTGTTTTACAAACATATTATGAATCCAGTTTTGGTTTTACTAGGCCTCTCTGGTTTTCTCTTTTAGCCCCCACTCTAGAACAAAACATCACACACATTTTGGCCAAACGTACCCACACACAGTGACTAAAGGGACCCACCAGCTCTGCAATAACAAAGTAACAAGGTGACAGACGACACACAGACGGAGACATGGGGAAGATGGAGGTGGGGGATAAACAGCTGAGGGTCCAAATTGATTCTAATTGACTTTTGCACTTCCAGACAAGAACACACAGAGTGACTAAGAACACACACAGGCACACCCTGACTTTAACCCCCGACACACAGGTAATGAACAGATCGACACAGTAGACAAAGCTGCGTGGAGACAGAGTGTCTGGCTCCATATTTAAACTCTGCTCTGTCACTGTATGTTTGAGTTCCTGTATCGCTCAGTCGCTCAGCTTTATTACTCTGGTATTTATCAGCTGAAATGAACTCAGACCTTCACGGCCTCACCCACTTTTAAAACCCCCCAAAAAACAATAAACAACCTGACGGGAAGACACTCAAAACTTTTCCATTCGTCATTTTTATTGCTTATTTAGAAGCAATCATGCTGATTCCAGATGCATTTTATAAAAGCATGAATTAATTGTCATTTACTGTGCCTCCTGGTCACCTGGAAGCAAATAAACGATCCAACAATCATCCGCTGCCTTTTATTCCAGAACTTTAAACAAAAATCAGTTCATGTTGATAAATGACAGAGTCTGAACTGGTTTGGTTGATATAAGATGTCACAAGATATTTTGTTCAGTCTCATGCGAGATCTTGCGAGATGTGTACCATATTTTTCAGACTATAAGGCACACTTAAAATCCTTCAATTTTCTCAGAAATCGACAGTGAGCCTTATAGTCCGGTGCGCCTTATGTATTAATACTGGTTGTGCTTACTGGCCTTGAAACAATTTTAGGTGGTACAACTGAACAATGTTGTTATTGTGAATGAGCTGAATGAAGTTTGACTTATCTGACTTTTGTTTTGCTCAATGTGCCTTATAATCCGGTGCACCTTATAATCCAAAAATATGGTGCATTTGGAATTTTTTTGCAGATAATGCTCTGCTACCACCACACCAGAAATTAGCTGAATATCTTTAAAATTAACTGCGTCGTGTTGGCTGTGATTGGGTAGGGCAGCTGACTCAGGATCCAAAGATCCTGGGTTCGATCCAAGGCCATTGTACATCTTATGGTGTCTCTGAGCAGGACACTCAATCCCAAATTGCTCCCCGGGCACTTGCGTAGCTGCCCGCCGCTCCACCTGGGTGCGTCTCAGGTGCGATGGGTTAAATGCAGAGAGCTATTTTAGTCCTTGTATGGGAACATAGAAAGATGACAACACATAGCACTTTATTTATTTATTTATTATAAACACAAACACCTGGGGAAGGACAACAGGTGGTTTAGGTAGGAGCTACATGAGGGAGAATATCCAGTGGTTCATGAGCTTCTTTGCTAATGGTATAGACATGACTCCAAAAGGTAACAGGAAAATTTGAACAACTGTTCTTACATGATGCTAAGAGTAGAAAGGGCCCTGAATACTCCATCTAGAGCTGAGAAGCCGGTTCTCATTAGTTACTTGACAAAAATCACATTGTTTTGTTCTGGTAGTAGGTTTGTCGGTCCTTTCTAGACACATGCCCCAGGCTGAACCTTTTCTCACAGGGGCATGCACCAAGCGTGCGATCGGTCAGAAGTTTGTGAGTGTATTTATACTGAAAAGAGCTCGAACAGCAATGTCATAATTTATTTTTTTAAACCTTTATTTAACCAGATAAAAACCCACTGAGATCAAGACCTCTTTCGCCATAACCTTGCCAAGAACAGGCAGCAGCACACATCATTAAAAACAAAACAAGTAACAAAATTAGAATAAGACTTTAAAAAAAAAAATATATATATATATATATAACCTACAGTATAGCAGTAAATGACAATAATTGTAATAAATAATAATTTAAAATAATAACGATTTAAGATCTAAAACACAGGCACTGTTGACAAGAGTTTGCAAAACAAAATAAGTTCTTTCAGTTTTCATTCAGCTTGCAAGGCATTCCAAGCTGACGGGGCAGAAAAGCTAAAAGCTTTTTTTGCCCTTTTCTGTTCGTACACGAGGAACGTAAAGATGTAAACAGTCCTTAGAGCGTAAGGCATAACTACTGTCCATTCTTTGAATAAAAGTACATAAATAATGCAGAAGCAGGCCAATAAGAGACTTATACACCAAAGTCATCCAATGCACATGTCGCCTGTTAACCAGAGAAGACATACTGGTTTTAAGATAGAGATCACAGTGATGAGTAAGGAAGCTACAACCAGTAATAAATCTTGATGCGCAATGGTACACTGGATTCAATGACTGTTTGAAGCACACATATAGACAACATCGCCACTTCAACTGCTTCCAAGGGTCGGCTGTTCTGCGTACAAGCAACGTGGAAAGCCTCGAGGAGAAGTTGGTTGAGAAAAGTGGAGCACTCTCTTCATGACAGATGTGGAGCCAAAGGAGAGATGCGGGGACTGAGTGGAGACCCTATCAGGAAGAAGAAACGTATGCTGGACTGGTATGTATACTGCAGTGGGATGGGTTTCACAGATATCCACACCATGTGTCTCATGGACTATGAACGGTGTGTGTGTGTGAAAATGAAAGCTTTGCAGCCACGTAACCACAAGACGACTGTTCGCCTTCGGATGTATGAAATGCAGGGATCAGTCACAGCAACTACTGCAACAAAATATACCTCAAAATCTGTGAAATTGACAGAGTTACTGACTTTTTGAGTCTGATAGTTTGGCATAGTTTAGACCATCTTAGCTCCATCAAACTGGTTGACCCACTGTGTGAAGGTGCTGTTTACAAGACTGAGCTAGTTGTGGCTCCTCAGACTCATGAAGTCTTTTGGATGACAGATGAAACGTTTCAACAAAAAGAAACTGTCCAGAAGACCTGACTTTGTTGGATTATTTTGTTTTTAACCTGGATTATTGAGCATGAACTTTGATGTCTGCACACTTTAGTTCAGTTTTGCCATTCAGTTATGGTAAAATTTGAATTAAGTCTGTAGAGTGGTTCATAAGATATTTTGCTAACACTACTAAACACACAAATGGGCACACATGGTGGTGGTAAATACATTTTTCAATTAAGGCATTCTGTTAACGAGGCTTTCTTTCTTGAAGACATAAGGGGCAGATATAATAAGATTTCTTCTTCTTTCTGCTCCTTTCATTTTATCCTATTTTTTGTATACTTGTATC
>JARVLU010001073.1:5857233-5874423 GCA_031762415.1 Simpsonichthys santanae | reverse complement strand
AGTAAATGTTGAGAAAGCTTTAAACAGATTACCAAACAAAAATATAAAATATGACCAGATAGAATTATGTAACAGAGACTACTGGTCAAAACTGTGATTTGGTGAGATGTGGAGGTAAATTTTGAATTGTATTTCATGGATAAGTAAATGCAATTTATAAATCTAAAAACCCCTTCGTAATATGAAACAAACATGACATGGAAATATACTGATTTATGAACTCAAATTGTAATTTATTTTTTGTAAAAAATAAAATGCACGGAGAAATAGAAGAGAATTGTGTTACAAATTGTTTGCTCTTGTTCCGCAGTCACCAGGAAGTCTTTGTCTCCATCTGCTGGTCAGTCAGAGCAACAAGTCCTCACATCTGCAGAACATGATTTATATTAAACTGAGGGTTTTATACTAGGGTCAGCACGGTGGCGCAGTTGGTAGAGCCATTGCCGCTCAGCGAGAAGGTCGTCGGATCAAATCCTGGCCCGGGACCTCCCTGGTTGGAGCCTGCGTGCTCTCTCCGTGCATGCGTGGGCTTTCTCCGGGTACCCCAGTTTCCTCCCACAGTCTAAAAACATGCATGTTAGACTGATTGGTAACTCTAAATTGTCTTTAGGTGTGAGTGAGAGAGTGAATGGTTGTCTCTACATGTCCCTGTGATGGACCGAGACATGTGTCCCCAGCCTTGCACAGCGATAGCTGAACATGCTCTCCAGTGACCCCCATGACCCGAAAAGGAGGAAGCGGGTAAAATATGATGGATGGATGCTAAATTATTTTGATCTCAGTATGAGGAATTTAGTGTTTTTTTTTTTTTTTGTTTTTCATCAAAAGTAAATTAAGCTACTTCAGCTTCTGCTCAGCTTCTGAACATCTGGAGCAACAAGTAAACTTAAAGTAGATCGAGGACAAATGTTTTCTCTCTCTGAGAAATGCTTTTAAATTCTTATAGTACAATGTTTCTGAGCTCTGGAAGAAAATGCATTTACACAAGTTTCATATTGTAGGCGTTTAATGAAGCCGCTTCATATAAAAGGAGAAAACTTCAAACTTTTATTGTAAGCAATGTGAAAAATGCAGGGGTTGGTGTCGGTTTGTGTATAAAAATAATTTCAATATGAAAGTCCTGAAATATTTTGTTTCCTCTTGTTAGGTAAATGATTTTTCTTGGGGTTACCTCAGCTGTTTTGGACATTTATGCACAGCAGAGCACCTGGAGGAAGCCCACGCATGCACCTCCAATTTTCCAACAACTAAAATTACAGTATGTACAAATAAAATAAAAAAAAAATCATTCAAGCTTTACACAGTTTAACAGCAATTATAAAACCACACTGACATAGTCGCGTTTACACAAGTGATTATAAGTTAGAAATGATTTGAAATAATTTAAGGGGTTTTTTTAATCACAAGGCCCTTTGCATTTTTAAATTGAAGAAATTGTGACTTCATTATAGATTTCAGAACAGAAATGTTCAACATCTTGAAAAATCTGGACACTTCTAGCCATGTCAGCACTACAGGATGGATACAGAAACTGATGTCAAGTACTGCTAAAACATCTATGTCTGTATTATACAGGATTTGCTTTAATATTTATTTTAAATGAAACACTTTTTGCATCAAATAGATTTGAAATCTTGACATTAAAGGATTTCATTGGACATCTTTTTCCTCAGATTATAGCAAAGCGTTATTTCTTTTTAACTGATAGTGCCCGACTTGAGCTTTTCCGTGTAAATATTTAAAGAGTAACCTAAAAAGAGAGAAGGATGACATCAGGAGCATGTTATTTACTTTTTGAACACTAGGTGGCGGTCACAGCTAAAACTTGTTTGAACTCAAAGCTGGATTAATGGAATAAATATGTGCAAGATGTAAACAAAATTTCAAACGCATCATAAACAATTTTATTAACATTGAATTAAGAAAAATAAATCATTTTGCAACTTCACAAAGCACTTTATCCCAATATTAGCCTTTTACTGCAGTTTTGATGTACAGTAGTTTGATTTCAGTCCCTTTTGTGGCCGTCTCCACATCCCTCATGATCCTCAGCTTTTTTCAGATCTTCCTCTTTAACGTAATCCACAAAAAAATTCATTGGAAGCGACAGCCAGAGCAGCAACTAGATTGACAAACTCCTCAAAGTCCACTTCACCATCCTTGTTGTCATCCAGGTCGAACAGAAGCTTCTCAACCCGAGAGGAGTCATTGGTGCCCTGAAAACAGACGTGATGAGACTTCAGTCACAACAACATTTAAACCTGCACGTGTGGAAACAAAGCGAGACACAGTCATGTGTCATTTTCACAGATTATAGGTAAAACATCTACTTCAAAACACATCAGGATTTTTTTTCCCCCCCATTCAACCTTTTATTACAGATTAGTCTCATTGAGTCATGATGACTCATTTACGAGAGAGACTGGCTTTGGACAAACCACAGATAAGGAACACACAACAGTCATAAAATGCATATAAACTAAAAGTCAATAATTGTAGTGTTATAAAACAAAACAAATAAAATCAAGCTGAATTATGGAACGAGGTAAATACTAAAAACAGGAACATGTCTAAAATTGAAAAGTTTTAAATACTTTAGAGAGGTCAAAGTTGACAGCTTTATACATCTAAAATATTCTATAGCTCAACGGCACTGTGCCAGAACACAAGTTTAACAAAACACTGAAATAAGTTTATAAACTCCCAAGATAGAAAGGTTCTCATTCCTAGAACAGCCGAGACCAAATTTGTTTACTTTGAATGTATTTACTCTGAAGTCGACATAGACGTCATGAAAAAGTTATCAGTTGAGCTGCATTGACATAAAAAAACAGAGCAATGAATAAACTCAAGGTCTTCCATCCATCCATCCATCCATCCATCCATCCATCATCTTCCACTTGTTTTGAAGTCGGGTCGCGGGGGCAGCAGCTCGAGCAGGGAGGTCCAGCATCTCTCTCCACAGCCACCACTGGGAGGCCTCCAAGGTGTTCAGGCCAACCAAGAGACGCTATCTCTCCAGCGTGTCCTGGGTTTTCCCCAGGGTCTCCTCCCAGTTTGACATGCCTGAAGTACCTCCCTACAGAGGTTCCCAGGAGGCATCCTTCCTCACCAGATACCCAAACCACCTCAATTGGCTCCTTTCAGTGAGGAGGAGCAGTGGTTCTCCGTGTCTCTCCAACTGAACTTCTCACCCCATCTCTAAAGGGAGAGTCCAGCTACCGTGTGGAGGAAACGCAACCGCCTGCGATGAGTTTGTGACGAACGTAGACCAACAGGTAAACAAAGCTTTGCCTCGCAGCTCAGTTCTCTCTTCACCACAACGGACCGGCAGAGTCCACAATACTGCAGACACTGCACCAATATACCTGTCAATCTCACGCTCCATCCTTCCCTCTCATGAATAAACCCGAGATACTTGAACTCCTCCACTTGAGGCAGAACCTCATCCTCAAAGAGCCAAAGTCTTTCAGCGAGTTTAAAATGTGCATCTAAAAATAAAATCAAAAACAGCCGGTTCTCACTTTTTCAAAGTCCAATTCACGCCAGTTTGATAATAAACTGTTACTCACATCGAAGAAAGCCGGGAGTTCTTTCTCCAACAGATCCTTCAGCTCCTTCTTGTTCAGTTTGTATTTGTCACCTTCTTTTGCTGAATAGCTGTAGAAAATCTTGATCATGTCCTCAACGGCGTTTTGTAGAGGAGAGCACATTTCACAGACCTGCGACTGAAAAAGCAGGACGACATCATCAACGCCGTTTCAACATTGTGGATTTTAAACAGCAGTTTTATCGTTGGGAGGATTTTCATTGATTGGGAGGGAAGTCTTTGAGGGTTTTATGGACTCAGTTACAGCTAAAAACAAAAAGGAGCCAAATGAACTTTGTAGATAGTGTCTTACCTGCTGCAGAGATGACATAATACAATCAGAATGGGATGAGGAAACCCAAGTATACAAATCCCCCCAGGAAGGATTTTATTCTTTTCTAACATTTAGTTAAAAGGCTGAACATTCACAATGCCACAGTTCCAGTTTTACTCCTCAAAAACAATCAATTTGTTTCTATTTTAGCCTTTAATTAACATATTTAACAGGTTTGGTGTGTGAATGAAACAATGTGCACCAAAATGAAAATACTAATTTTGTGGTTTTTGTTTAATTTGGGAACACCAACATCTGCAGCCACACATTTACATATTGAGTGAGGAAGATGAAAAGTGGTTAGAAACATTAATTTGCAGCACCACTGAAGGGCGAAGGATCTGTTTGTATTCAGGGGACAGAAAACAACGCCTTATGTTTGGAAGCACAAATGCAACTTCACTTCTCTACGTCTGCCAGTTCACCAATTACTGTATTTGTGTTTAGTCATTTAAATCGCTTCTGCCTGGTGCTTCCAGGGAACCAGTAGGAACATTTGAGGGTCCAGTGCAAAGTTGATGTTCATTAAATACACAATTTCAGTGTTTAGTGGAAACATTTGAAAATTAAAAAAAAAAAAGTTTGTGATGCACACATACAAAAATATTATAAAAATGAACAGATTTAAAAAGCACACACACACAAAAAAAAAATCCCCAGCAGGAACTCACCTGGACAGTTTTGCTTAAAGGTGAATGTAGAAGTGAGTTCTGTTGGGCTCTGGTCTCATCACTTTTATTGGTTTCCACCTGTGAGCGAACAAACACCTCCCACTAGAGGCAGAATTAGACATAAAGCCCCGCCCCTAAATGTTATGACTGGATACTTTTTGACAATTATCTACTCTTGAAATATAAGTAGGCTCAAAATAACTTTTTTTTTCAAAGACGTCAAGGCATTTTTGCTTATTTCCCACCACAGTGAACAAACTCTGATGAAGATCTGGCAAATGTTTTTACGCCAGCTGCCCTCCCTGACACAACCAGACACTGAGCTACCACAGCGCTCTGTGTGGAGCAGAGAGCTGCCATCAAGGGTGCCCAGGGGAGCAGATGTGGGGCCTTGATCAAGGGCTCAAAATGGGGCAAATGAGGGTGGAGTCAGGTGTAGGTGTTTCAATTTCCCCCCACATTTTGATACTGTCGGTTGGTGGAGTCAAACCAGCGGCCTTCCAATCACAGGCTCGCCTTCTCCAACCTCTGCTCCACCACTCAATTTACCTGCGATAATTTACACATCTATAAACCACTTTTCTTTACCTGCTTTGTCCTTTCCGGGTCGTAGTGGACCCAGTGCTGGCTCCAGTGGTCAGTTTGTGAGAGATGGGGTGCATTCTGGGCAGGTTGCACATCCACCACAGAGCCCTGGTGTCATCATGGTTATCCAAACTGGCAGCCAGTTATATAAAGACTGTTCATACTAATAGAGATGCAAAGAGTTTTAAATAAAGTGCAGTCATTGAGAAGCACCCCCTCCGCCTCCTCATAACGCTCTCAGAGTATTAATAAAGGTTTTTAGATTCACGATGACCTGCCCATTTTTAAGATGACACGAAGAAGTCGGACTGTTTGACACGAAGTGGTTTTGGGACAGGTTTGATCTTGAGGGGTACGAGTTTCTGGTGGAAGGGATTTGTGCAGACTGGGTCCATGGATTCAGGACTGAACTGATCCATGCGTGCAGCGTCACACTATTATTGACCAAGCTTTTCTGATAGAACGTTTGCTTGTATGCTGTAGAAGATGCTGATTGTCTCCATAATGGATCTTCATTTGTTGATCCATCAGGAAGGTGCATTAGATAAAATAGAATACAAATCTGTGCACAATTCATCTCCTTCCAAAGCCAAATGAGAGAATGTGCTAAATCCAAGAACAATCAACAGCCAATTTGCTTGTAAGATGAAAGATGGGTTGTGAAAGAGGTTGGTCCTAACATTCACCCATTTTTACCTGCTACTTCTTTTCTGGGTCGTGAGAGTTACTGGTGCCCATATCCAGCAGTCATTGAAGGTGGGGGACACCCTGGACAGGTCTCCAGTCCATCACAGGGACAGAGACAACCCTTTTCACCTAGGGAGCAATTCAGTTGCCAGTCAGTCTAACATGCATGTTTTCGGTCTGTGGGAGTAAACCAGAGTAACCGGAGGAAACCCACGCGTGCACGTAGAGAACTTGCACACTCCACCCGGTAAGGTCCCCGGTCGGCATTTGATCTGGAGACCTGAGACACTGAGAAGCGACAGCTCTACCGACTGCACCACCAGGCTGTCCAGTCCAAACTGAAACAATACTTTTACAAAACTTGTAGCTTCAGTGCAGACTGAACTGGGGGGGGGAAAAAAAAAAAAAAAGGCCTTCTACTCTGCTACTGCAACAGGAACTGAAGTTGTCCACCTTGATTTCTTTAAGGGTTTCAAACATTTGATTATGCCAAAATGGAAACATCAAGGCAGATACTTTTTCATTTAACCTTTATTTATCCAGGTTA
This sequence comes from Simpsonichthys santanae, assembly GCA_031762415.1. Taxonomy (NCBI): domain Eukaryota; kingdom Metazoa; phylum Chordata; class Actinopteri; order Cyprinodontiformes; family Rivulidae; genus Simpsonichthys; species Simpsonichthys santanae. The sequence goes on along the minus strand of JARVLU010001073.1, from coordinate 5,868,010 downwards.
GTCTCATTGAGCCACGAGAACTCATTTTCAAGAGAGACCTGTTTAGGGGGCAGCTGGTGGGGGTTGGGGGCCTTGCTCCGGGGCCCCGAGTGGGGCGAATGAGTGTGGAGGCAGGTGTGGGTGTTACCTTTTCCACCCACATTTTGATGTCATACCAGGGCTTGAACCAGCGGTCTTTCAATCACAGGCCCACCGTCTCTAACCTCTGCACCACCACTCCCCCTTGTTCTCATTTTTAGTATTTCACCCCATTTTATGGCACCCAGGTTTTTGGTTTTGTACATCATTTTAACTGCATTTGTACTGTAGTTTGTTGTAGTTTGTCTGTACATTACTTTACATGTTTTGTCAGGAACAGGTCTCACTTGTAAATGAGGCCTCATGGCTCAATGAGACTAGCCTGTATAAATAAAGGTTGAATGAAAGAAAACCACTCAAAAAACATCTGTACTTCACACCAACAAACAAATAGTAGTGCTGGGGGACTTCACGGACATGTGTGGAATGTAAATTATGAAGCAGATTGACAGGCAAAATTGAGTTGCAATGATTTATTTTGAATTATAACTTAAGTTACAATTTCTGGAATGGCTCATCTCTTATGGACCTGTATTTAAAATTTATATAAAGACTTCTGTTTTATCATTTCCCCCCCACACACATTTTTATGGCCTCATTTTATTTCATGGGTCTTTTCCCTTTCTTAGTAAGGTCCACAAAGAACTCATTGCAAGCAACGGTCAGTGCAGCAACAAGAACGACGAACTCCTGGAAGTCCACTTCACCATCTTTGTTTTCGTCCAGGTCCTGCATGATCTTCTCAACCACAGAAGTATCATTAGTTCCCTAAAAGAGAAGTAGTGAGAGGATTAGATAAAGATGTTTTTTTTTTTCTAAAAACGCTCAGAATGCGTTTCTGTTAAGTGTGGAATCATGATGTAGCACATTCCTTTAGCAGCAATGAGTAAACTCCAAGTAATTCAGTGGGGTTAGACATTTTGACTGTTAAACATGCATGAGTGGGAGACATGTTAATGGTTCTCCATTTTAAAACCAATTACACAAACCTGTTGAAGAAAAAAAGAAATGAGGGCAACAAAACGTTTTTTTGTTCACCCACGTTGGGCGCCAAATGTAGTAGATTTGTACTATGTGATACTCAATTTGACAAGTTCGGGATTTATCATAGAAAATACATAAATCTTTGGAGAAAAAAAAATAAATAAAAACGAATAAAGAACCCCCCGCTCAGACGTCTGACCTTCCCTATACTCCCCGGCTTATGTAAAACAAGCACACATCTGTGCACATCAATCATAAGCTGACTTTGCAAAGTTATTTATCTTAGTGTATTGTCGCTCGAGAAACTTTGCGCCCGGACACAAAACGCATTCCCCTCAGGTCTTTTTGACTGCAAAACCATTTCCATATTTGGTAACACTCTGCATCTTGTCGGGGCCTTCTGAACAAGTGATTGACACACATTTCATAAAAATTCTTCAGTCCTACAAATCAACTCACATTCAGGAAATCGGTGAGTTCTACTTGCAACAAATTCTTCAGCTCTCTCTTGTTCAGCTTGTACTTGTCACCTTCTTTCCCTGAATAGCTGTAGAAAACCTTGATCAGGTCTTCCATAGCTCTTTGCAACTGAGAACACATTTTGTAGTCCTGTGAGGGAAAAAAAATAAATAAAAAACAAGGTTTGACACAAAACTACATTTTTATTAGAAGGAATTACAACAATGCACTACTTTAAAAAGAGCAAGGAAGTACTTTGATATTATCAAAATCTGCTTTTTCCACATTCTAAAAACTGTTAAAAAATAAATAAACATCCTAAGTGGTGAAAAATGAGTTCATGAATGCCATTGTGTATATGTTTAAGAAAAAGAGCAAGTAAAATAAAATTTAGGACACTGGAAATGACACCAACTGATTATGTTGGAAACATTTGCACAAACTTTCCATTAAATACAATTTAATCAGAAACATTGGTTTATTTCTGTTTTAATTATTTTTATGATCAAAGTCAATAGATCTTGATTTTGTGTATGATATGTACATGGATAATAAAATAAAAAAAAAAAAAATAAATAAATAAAAAAAAGTGTCAAAATGCACAAGTACCAAACACTTGAAGAATCACTGAGGAAAAGTACGACTGACATCACACAATTACACAACAACAAAAGTGCGTGTATGAAATCTGAGGTGCAAATATTTTCTTTAAAGTTCAGGGGGGGAAAAAAAAAAAAGTAACTTTTTGCTTTACTTTAACTATAAAAGGAGAGTCATGAATAAAATGACTCAATTTAATTGTATAACTTTACATCTGTCCTTCATTCCGATACCTGAGAAGCAGATGCAGGGGTGCAGAGTCATTTAACCCCCACCTGTGTGGAGGACAAAGGCCAGACCCCCCCAGATGGCAGCTTCCACATAAAAGCTGGCTTAAATTGTGCCTTTGTTATGTTACAAAGTCAACCTGATGCCCTATAACACACAGGACTGATTTCAAACAGATTGGTCACATTTAATCATTAATTAAAAAAAAAAATAGAAATAATAATTAAAAAACAAACAAACAAACAAAAAAAAAAAACTGTTGTATGAATTAAAACATCCAGATCAATAATTAGACAGCTGAAGAGTGTTCAAAACAGTTTGGACACCCAAAATACAATTTAATTATTTGCAATAATTCCACTTACTCATCAAGTGGTGCATTCAGAAACCCAATTAAAACAGCAATGGAAAAGCTACTGATAATAGTTCTTCAGTGTAAATCTTTCAAAAAAAAAAAAAAAGTTACAAACTATCAAAAAAAGCTAAGTCTGGTCTTCTGGACATCAAAAAAACAAAACAAAACAAAGTTTCTTTGTGTGTTTTGAATGTCCAGAGGACCAGATTAAGCTTTTTTTTTTTTTTTAGATTTTTCTACCTGGATTATTGAGCATTACAAACTCTAGATGAAAACATTGAAAAGACACTAAATAAATAAATAAATGAATAATAAAATAAAAAAAGGTGAGAAACTCAGCAGGAACTCACCTGGACAGTGATGCTGACAGGTGCTGCAGAAGTGGCTCCAGCTAGCTCTGCTCTCATCAGTTTTATGGGTTGCCACAGGTGAGTGAACAAACCTGGATCAGATGGGCGCCTCCCACAGAGCACGAGCAGTGACAGCTGCTGCACAAGAGAGCTGCAGGCCATGTAGGGCAGTTTAACACGTAGACAAACTCACTGCCGTCACGTTTCATCTCCTAATAAAGAGATGCTCAAACCTCCTGGACTAAACTTGACTAATAATAATTAATGACGGAATATGGAACATATTGCACTTTAAATGACAACAAATAGTCTGATCATAATTACATACAGAAGGCTTATACATAAAAATATGCTCATAGCATTTTCCTAATATTAACATATTTGTTAGTGAAACAAAAACAATCTACACAAATTTAAAAGATTGAGGTTTTTGATAATTGATAAAGATTATTACACACTTTTGTGCATTACAAAGACAAAGTGACATTAAATAATAAAATAAATACTGAAAAACACATTTTTTTCTCACTTGTAATGTTTTAATTGTGCCAGAATGTATGGATAAATAAATTTAAAAACAGTAATTTGCATTTGCTTTTCTAGCTGTCATTTACTGTGGGCTTTATAAATGTATGCACACAATTGGTTTACAATTTAACATGGAAAACAAAATTTAAAAAAGACCTTATATCTTTAAGAAGGGTGTTGTAAAGACTTTACCGCTCCTGAGATCATTTGCAAAAACTAATCTTCTTCATGCAAATGTGCCTTTATGGCTCTGGCAAAAGAGAGGGTGCTCTCTTTCAATTCCAACGTTTTACATAAGTGGAAATATTGTACTCACCTGGGTTCTTTTAATCCTTATCAATACACCATAAACTGCTGTTTTATCTGGACTTATTCTTAATTAAATATCTACTGACATGTGTATGAAGTCATGATCACTTGAACGTTTCTGAAACAGTTTTAAAACCTTAGAAGGAACTGACAATTACCTGATTTGTGTACTTATTATTATATGTCATTGTTTTAAACAGCAAGCATTTTTAATATGTCTTTACAAAATGCTATTCTCCATATTTTGCAACACAATAAATAATTTTTCCTTTGACATTACATCATCAGAAGTTTAACAATTTGTTCCTGATACTCTCTAAATGAAATGGTAAATTTGTTCATGTTAATTTAATTAGGGAATCCCTTGAACCGTCTCAGCTCAGTTTGTTTTATAAACTTGATTTCAAGCAAAAAATATATACTTATTTTTATTGATTATCATCCTGATTACTAACTCATAAAGTTTAAAATAATTTACACACAGCTCTTATACATTCATAAATATAGTTTTAATTATTTGGAAATTATTACAGCAATACTGTGTGGTATGTAATGACCAGCATTTTAAAAACAAAAGAAAAAAAAGAAGAAAAAAAAAATCAAAAAAGGCACATACTCCATTTTTAATATATGGTTGTATTTAAGTTGCTTGTATGAAAAAGCAAACGCATCTTAATGTTTAATACAAAATACATTCAACACTTCAAGTTGATAGGAGTTTAATGGTTTAATATTCCTCACATGTGGTCTGTTAATACTCATCCTATTTTTTCTTCTTTTCACACTTTTTGAAATAATTAATGTGCATTTCAAACAGGGACAAAGATGCACAAATAAAGCACTGAGTTTAAAAGATCAAAGGCACATATTCACACATATTCAAAGAAAAAGAGTCAAAAATCATAATTCAAGTCCTGCTGACAAAATACCTCAAAATAATCAAAAATAAAATTAAAATATACACAGTTAAAGTAAGAATGTTTGATTATTTATATAAAGTAATGCATTTGTGAATGAGTGTATATTTTTACTATGTGTGTCTGATTGCTTTTGGTATTATTTATTTTAGTTGATTCGTTTGTGCTGCTGTTTGTTTGATAGTTACCACACAACTCTCATACTTTTACTATGACAATAAAAACATATTGTATAATAAAAATTACAACAACAACAAAAAAAAGTTTCCTTTTTTCCATCTCCAAGAATAAAAAGGTCTATATGATGCATGGCATCTGTCAAACATGTGTAATACTGATGTGTTGCAATATTTAATCTATTTCTAGACATTAGAAGTTTTATTTCGTGCAAAGCTGAAACGTCGTTTTTCAGTAGATCTGCTGCCTCTGGTGGTCAAACATCTTTAGATCATGACATTTTATGACCCTCTTTGACAAGATGTTGTTTGAAAAAGGGTTTGTTTCATCTGTATTATGTGGTGTGGAGGAAAAAATAAAGACACATATCACTTTGCTTATTTAGTTTATTTACTCCTATTCATATGAATGTTTTACTGATGTTAATTTGAGAAGTCTTCAGACTTGTTTTCTTTGGCTGTTGTTCAAAGGAATGTTCACTGCCTGACAGCAATGTAGCTTTATGCAACTTGTTTTTCTGTAAAGAAAAACAACTTAAGAATGTGGTTAAGTGTTCTTCACCCTTAAGGTTTTTCTCCTCTTTCGGTAAAACACCTTTTGTTCTAAGGTTCTGTCAAACTTGTTGGATAAGAATCCATATTACAAATAACAGCGTGCCTTTTGATGAAGCAGATGCACCCTGATGACTTGTTTAGCAGTGCGATATCTCAGCTGTGCACCTTAAATTAAAATCCCAGACAAAACTTTCACGTGTCCTCTTGTTTAAAAGGAAAATTTCTACAACGATTGTAAGACGTTTTAGTTTTTCAGCTGGTGTTGGGATTGTAACATCAGCAAGAACTCATGAATACAAATGAGTGGTCGTGTATCTTCAACAAATCTGAAAGTGTGCATTTCATTACAACAGAGTATCTGCCTGAAGCTCTTTGTCAGACACTTCCAGCTGAGAAAGCCTTTCAGATGGAAGGTAAAACAACTACCAAACCAGGAGCAGTGTTGCCAGATTGGGCGGTTTACTGCCAATTGGGTGGTTTTCATTCTGATTTTGCTGGGAACTCTGAAGATTTTTGTTGGATTGTTGCGTTTTTCCATAACCTTGGCTTGTACTGATGTGTGTTCATGTTCAAACAGTAAATATACTGTAACACTATATTGACTGGGCAGATTTTTGTGTGATGTGGTGGTTTTCAACATATTTTTTGGCTGGAAAATCTTGACTATCTGGGTACACTGACCAGGAGCAGTGGCTTTTATTCATACGTGCAACACTGCGGCTGATGTAAAATGCCACAAGTCAACCCATCTATTTATTTTATTTACCTTTCCTTCGTGCCAGGTTTAGGAACTATACGTGTCTATCTTGAGTGGACTTTGGGTGAGATGGGAATGAGTCCATTAGCCCCACACAGAAATAAACAATACAACCATTCATGCTCCCACTTACACCTAGTGACCCTTCCAACCCTCAGAGTTTGTAAAACCCCAATTTTTAAATATAAAAAAACCCCAGCACATTTATTATTTATGACCAGTGCGCACCTTTTATGCAGTAAAATGTCATGGAATCAATCAAGTCACAAAACTTAAAGATTCACAACATAACCCTCTAAATAGCCTTAAAATGTTGCTTTCAGAAACCAGCTCTGAGACAATCAGTGGGGAAGCTGAACCAAAGTCTTCGTTTTTGTGCATGTCTGATATGACAGAACAGCAGGGGTTAAGAAAATTGTGTCATCAGACAAAATATATGACATTTGTTTTTGTTTTTTTCTCCCACTGAGAGTATCACCAAAGGGTAATTTATAGCGAGCTTTTGACATCCCATTGAAAAGTGGGTAGTTGTTTAACGTTTGTGTCAAAAGCAGGTTTTATAGCTCAATTCCTATCATTTCAATACAGTTTTCATTTTTGTTTTCACCAGGTATGTCCACTTCTGCCGCATTTGGCTCCACCGGGGGCCTAATCACAGACATTCCCAGAGATGAATTCCTGCTCCTGATACTGTGGGTTCTTTCTTGGGTCATTGTCGGTTTACCCAGAACACTTCTCAGCTGTGCCCAGAAAAAAGGCTGTTGGTTAGCCTGCTGAGGCCACTCCAGGTATGTCTTTGTGCTCAGCATCTTCTTCAGCTTGCAGTATTTGCTGGGCAGTGAACTTGGATCAATGGGCTCCTTCACCACCAGGATGACGTCACTGAAGGTCTTTCCCATCGCTCTCTGCTGAGCAAAGTATAGCTCGTAGTTGCACCATTCGCTGTTGACAAAGTGTCGAGAGAGGACAAAAATTACCTATAAAAAAGACATAGAAATGGCATTAAACATGATAGCAGCTTCACAGTTTAGCCTGTTACCACAGGCTCAAGTGTCCCTGGGCAAGACACTGAACCCCTCATTGTCTCCGATGTGTGTCCCATCAGTGCATGACTGTGATAAAGCACTGATTAATCTTTGTACCGATCTGTGGAGTGCTGTATGAACGGTTAAGCCCTTTGAGTGTCTCAATAAGATAGGAAGGCGCTATATAAGTACAGTCCATTTAACATTTACCAGTAATATGAAAAATGATTACTAAATACTCTTGGCAAACATAAAGAAAAAACGACATTCAATTTTTACCAACACAAAGATGGTACGTCAAAAAGTTGTTCAACTACAACAAACAGATGAGCATCTAAAGCCCTATCGTTAACATTCTATTTCAAGAAATAACAAACTTAATATCAAGAAATTATTTAAATGTACATTTAAATAATGTATGCGACTTCTGGCCTTAAGACTTGTACCAATAAATTATGTTTCTATGCCAAAAATACATGTTTGTACCTTACGACTGCTTTCAATGTTCTCAATGATGTTATCAATGATCCATCTCCCTGGCATGAAGTCTCGCTCATGAATACACAGTCGATAGGGGTTCCTGTTGTTCTCCAAACAAGGCAACAGTTCGTCTCTCACCCAGTCAGCATCTGAGTGGCTATATGAAATAAAGGCATGATAAGCAAAAGTCCCCAAATCCCCTGCAGCTTTTTCCTTGTGGGCTCTATATTTTGCCCTGATAATCTGATAAGTGGCCTTAGTGTACCATGGGAGGTCAAAAATATAGCAAATTAGTAGAAGTATCAAAATCACCAAGGCAGTAGTTGCAACACTGATAACGATGACCAGTCTGATGTCACAAGCCACCTGGCCAGGGAAGTATTTTGATATGAGCGTGTTAAGGAAATCGTGTGGGTGGTAACACTTGTAGTTCCAAGGCCAGTCTGTGAGGTTAACCTTTCCTGTGGATGTTGTGTCCTGGACAAAAGCATGAAGCTCACAAGTGCAATGGTAAGGGTTGTTTCCAGCTCTAAGCTGAGACAACTGAGGCATGTCTTGAAAGGATGCTTTGTTGATCAGACCAAAAGAGTTTCCATCCAAAGCTAGATACTGAAGGGATGGACTCTCCCATTTGGATGGGATGAACTTAATTTTATTTCCACTCAGCAAGAGATACTTCAAGTTGGTGGTTTTTGTAAAGTACGTCGTGTCCAGTTGGTCTAGGTCACAGTAAGACAGATCCAAATGGTGCATGGTGGTTGGAAGACAACGAACGGCTTCACTCACAAACTGATTGTGGTGAGCGATGAGTCGTGTGACGTTTTGTTGCCAAACGCAGCCCTCGCTCCCTTTAGCAGATCCCAGTTTGTTGTTGCTGAGATCCAACACGCGCAGGGTCCTGAACTCCCTTGTGAGCAGCGACAAGTCCTTTAAGCTGGTCAACTCATTGGTGCTCAGGTTGAAGGTGTGCAGATTTGGCATGGTGCCCCTGTAATCACAGAGTTTGTTGTAGAAAACGTCGTCGCTCAGCCGATTGTTGGAAACGTCCAGAAACTCCACACCTTCCATCTCGGTCCAGGAGTCACAAGGAACGCTGGTGAAGTACACGTACTGAATTGAAATCTTCTTGATCTTGTTGAACCAGGTGAAGCGCCAGTCAAACCGCAGCACATCAGGGTTACTTATATACCTGCAAGAAAGCGAACCTGTTGGTGTTGTGGAAAATAAATACTGTTTATGAGACCTATACAGCTACCGTTTTAAAAATGCATTTCAAACTCATTCATTTTATTACTGTATACAACAATTATCTTCTACAGCGGTGTCAACATAAAAAAAAAAAGTTTTTCTATCCTTCTGTACTTAAAAAAAATCTGAATTACACAATTTTCTACGGAAGCGTAGAGCTGCCACAGGAAGTAAAATTATTTTTGAGCTGTATCTCGTTATAACGAGAAACTATCTCGTTATAACGAGATAATTATCTCGTTGTAACGTGATAGTTTCTCGTTATAACGAGAAAATATCTTGTTATAACAAGATAATTATCTCGTTATAACGAGATAGTTTCTCGTTATAACGAGATACAGCTCAACAATAATTTTACTTCCTGTGGCAGCTCTACGCTTCCGTAATTTTCAGCATACTCACCAAAGGTCCAATATATCCAGCGTCAGGTTTGTGATGCTTGAACCTGCTCCGTTATTGACAAATGTTGGTGAACGGGCAAAGTCGATGTACTGAAGTCTCAAATGTTTAACAGGGGTGCCTTGTAGGTTTATTAAAGCCATTCTAAGGACATTCTCATTAAATTTTCCTCTGTGAAAAATAAGCTGATGCACTGTGATGAATTTTAAACCCCGGAAAATGTCTTCCTCGCCCATGTAGTACATGAACTCAAAAAGGTTGCGAAACTGAATGACTCCTATCTTCTTGTTGGCCAGATCATGCAGCATGTGGTGCAAAGCACTGGGACGTTGATCTATGGCCATATCAAAGCCCATCTGTGCCGTCTGAATCACTTCCAAACTTCCAGGCTCGTAGTAACTCAGATTGGAAGAGCACTTTATTGCAAATGCTTGCAATGTGATGTTTCTCAGGGGTTGGAAATCATTTTTCTTCAGCCCCATCACCAGAGGACCTCCCATAGACAGAACCTGGAGACTGACATACTTAGAAAAGCTATCAGCCAAAGTGGCATGTTTATAAAGGTTATTGGACATGTAGAGTGTTTTTAACTTCAAGAGGGGTGCCAAAGGTATGGCAGGAATTTCTTGCAGGGAGTTATTAAAGATGTTAACATGCTCCAGCAGTATATTAGTTTTAAAAGCATCATTGTCGATGTTTGAAATGTTGTTGAACTGCAGCTGAAGGACGCGCAGATGAACGAGGTGCTGGAAGTCAGCAGCCTGGATGGCAGGAAGCTTGTTGTAGGAGAGATCTATGGTTTCAAGAGTGGTTGGAAAGTGTTTTCGAGGTACACTGTCAAGCTGTCTTCCATGGCAGTCTGCAGACCGGCCAGAGCTGTCGATCAGACAGGGTCCAGACTCCTCCGTGATGTCAGGAGGTGAAGATGGAGTGAAGGAGGAGAGAGCTCCGATAAAAAGAACACTGAGATAAATCAATTTCCAAATCATCGTGATGGATCTGGAAAGGAATGAAAACATGAGAGATTAACCTGAATCCTTATCTTTTAATAACAAAGTGATAAAACTCATGATTTTTTTAAAGGGTATTTTGTATTTTTCTTCTCTACTTATATTTGTTAAAATAACAAAATATATATCCTGATGCATGCTCAATGATCCAGGCAGAAAAATCTAAAAAAAAGTTAAGTCTGGTCCTCTGGACATTCAAAATAAATAAATAAAAAAAAAATGTAGAAACGTTTTGTCTTTCCTCCAAAAGACTTCCTCAGTCTGAGATGCTGTAGTCAGCTCAGTCTTATAAATAGCACCCTCTCACAGTGGATCAACC
>JARVLU010001073.1:5822655-5835130 GCA_031762415.1 Simpsonichthys santanae | reverse complement strand
ATAGCATGCGATGACTGGCTGCGTAGTGTAAGTGAACCGTATCATATCATTGGCTGGACACCTGTCACTCACTGCGTTAGATTGTTCTCATAATAGTAAAAACTGATGTCTGAGCTCAATAGTTTACTTTGGATCTTATTTTCAGCACTTCATATATTTTATTGTGCGCTGAGAATGTGCGAGCAGTGCGTGATTGCGCATGCGCGCAGCTTAGAGGGAACATTGCCCAGGACCTATCTGTAAAAACTAACTTAGAACCTTTTTTTGTGTGTGTGTTTAAAGCATGCTATGGCAGTCGGGGGAGTGGTGGCACAGAGGTTAAAGAAGGTAAGCCGGTGATAAGAAGGTCGCTGGTTCAATCCCTCGGACTGATAACATCTAAAAATGTGGGTGAGAAAGGTGAAGCAGGGCAGCACGGTGGTGCAATTGGTAGAGCTGTCGCCTTTCAGCGAGCAGATTACATGTTCAAATCCTGGCCGGGACCTTTCTGTGTGGAGTTTGCATGTTCTCTCTGTGAATGTGTGTTTTTTCTCCGTGTACTCCAGTTTCCTCCCATAGAACAAAAGCATGCAAGTTAGGCTGATTAGTAACTCTAAATTGTCTCTAGGTGTGAGTGAGAGAGTGAATGGTTGTTTGTCTCATTTGTCTCTGTGTGTCCTCTTGCACAGTGATGGCTGGACATGGACACCAGTGAGCCCGCAACCTGAAAAGGAAGAAGCGGGTAAAGATAATGGATGGATGGATGGCTGGATGGATGACTAGATGGATGGAGGGCTGGATGGATGGATGATCGGATGGATGGATGGATTGGTGAAACACCCACACCTTCCTCCACCCTTGGGGGCCAAGATGGTGTAGAGGCAGGGCAGCTGACTCAGGACCCGAAAGTCCTAGGTTTGATTCCCGGTCATTGCACATCTCCTGGTGTCTCTGAGCAGGACACCCTATCCCCAAATGCTCCCTGGGGGCTTTCAATAGCTGCTCACTGCACCACCTGGTGGTGGATGGGTTAAATGCAGAGAGCCAAATTCGCCATTGTATGGGAACATACAATAATGACAATACATATACAGGTGGTCCCCGGTTTACGGCCGAGATCCGTTCCAACGGCTTGGCCGTATACGATTCTGCCATATACCGGATCCGGCCGTATCCGCGGCCGTATACGCGGATTTTTGGCCGTAAAACGAAACGAAACTAAACGGCGATCGGTAACGGCTTTTTAAACACGTTTTTTTTCAATGTAAAACAACTTCTAACGGCCGTATTAATGATTCTAAATGTGTTTTAATGTGTTTCCAAGCAGTTATCTAACAAAAAACCCTAAAAAAAACGAAAAAATGCTAAAACGCTGCAAAAAAAGTCCGCGCGGGTTGATGACGTCACTGGGGCGCGCCGGCCGTATACGCGAAACGCCGTATACCAAGTCCGCCGTAAACCGGGGACAACCTGTACATTATTTGCCCCACTCTGGGCCCTTGAGCAAGGCCCTTAACCCCCACCATCTGCTCCCCTGGGTGCCCTAGATAGCAGTTCCCTGCTCCACACAGAGGGCAGTGGTAGCTCTGTGGTTGCGTCAGGAAGAGCATTCTGCATAAAAACAACTGTCAAGTCTTTGTGCGAGTTGGTTCGATGCGGTGACCCCTGAAGAAGGGAGTAGTCAAAAGAAGAAGAAGGATTTATCCATGGCAGCCATCTTAGATCAGTTTGAGTCCAAGATTTCCTCAAATTGCTCCTACTAGTTAATGAGATATTTTGCTGACAGACAGACAATCACGTACATACACAGACACAGGCAACGAGCAACGAGCCTTTTTTGCTGCAGGCAAAACATACGTCACATGACATCACAATCTTTGTGCATTTTAACAGATCATGCAGTAAATTTGTACAGGAAGTCTGTCTGATCTGCATTCAGACCTAATACTGTGTTTCTGTGGGTTGAATAATTCAACAGAGGATATCGTTTTCTTTCCTTCAGATAGTTAGCATCACACATATCTTTGATGAAGATAAGTCTGAGTGAGTGAATGTAACACCGCAGTAAAGAGCAGAAGTTTAGCTCATCAGGAGGATGTCCTCTGTTACCTTCAGTTTGCTCCAGTTTGCTTTTTGTCTTTTGTCACAACTTATAACATCTCCCCGATGTGCCAGAGGCTTATGGGGGAGTCACTCCAGATTACTGGCTGGGTCAGAAACTGAATGTAAATCAGGCAGAGGGAGAGACGAAGAGAAACACAGAACAGAGGAATGTGAGTGTAGAAAATAGCAAAAAAAAAAAGAAGTGGCTGTTTCCTCTGCTACAAAGTACAATGTATGAGTTTAAATTTTAATCTGCAAAATCACAAATGCAAGAAGCATTCAGAAAATACTGTAAAAGTTCTACAAATGAGCTAAAACATCCGTTCTTGAAGTTGGCTCCAAACGTCCACCACAAGGAGAAATCCAGTACATAAAGTGTGAACGCTCGCTCCAGAGTGAACTCGCTGGAATTTATCAAAGAATACATTTTAACACAATTAAAGTTAACCCAAGCAGAACAGAAGACAAAATCATAAAAATATTAGTTAAGTTACAATCAGCAATACTAAATAGCTAAATACTGTACTGTATAGCCAAACCATAACTAAAATGCTTACACTTAAATAATTTTTTTTTAAATTAAAAAATAATACAATAAATTAGCAAGAGGCTTAATTATAACAAGTATGCTGGAGTAGATTTCAGAGATTAATGTTTTTAATGGAATTCAAGTCATCTTTATGTTTTTTGGGGGGAACTTTTGTAAATAAAAGTATAAAAACTACAAATGTCAAAAGTCATTGTACACTATTTCTGATTAGACAAACGTTTGATAACTGGTGGATAAGGTGAGGACAGGTGATACGTTTTCCTCACTCTTGGTACAGCAATGGTCCCAGGTCTGTTTATCCACTATAACAGATTGAATATACCTTTATAGAATTAAATCATTAGAGTATTTATTTGATCCACCCTTAGTTTATCACTAGATGGCATCCATTTTATTACGAGGAAAAATTTTTTTTTTTATCATATTGAGTTAATAATAAAAAAGGGGCTTCTTCATGTCACACTGGATAAAACAGTGCTAAGTATGCAGAAGTATTTCCTGATGTAGATGTAGTTTAAGTAAAAAGAAAAAAGGTACAAAATAAAGAACAGGAAACACTAGTGTGAGAGCTGACAACATTAACACAATCAGCAGAACATATCCCACTGTTAACTGCAGTTTGTTTATTTTGAGCACTATGTTCGCTCTCTATAGTGAAGCTGAACTCCTCACCCTGAACTAGAGCTGTCATTTCTAACCTGGGCCCGAAGCCCGACCTGACCCGACCCGAATTCAGGGCGGGCCGGGTCGGTGTCGGGCTTTTGATTGCGTCAGCTGCGATCCAATTATATGGCAATATGGCTTGCCATAAAATTTTATTATATGACAAAATGGCTTGCCATACTTTCACCAGCCTCACACAGCCATTTCTCTGTGAGCTGACCGGTTTTGCAAGAGGTAAAATAAAGTTCAGTTAAGCTTCAGATGGGACTATACTGCCAGGAAGCGATCCATCGCCCAAATGGATGTTCATTCAGCCGCTGCACTCAGCAGACACGTGCGGCCGATGACCCAAACAGGAGAAATCCCAAAGCAGACATGTCAGAGCAGGGTCCATGTCTGAATAATGCAGAATACTGGCAGAAACAGGGATTTAATGCTCTTTGTTGAAATCACAAACACCCCCTCAGCTCCGATCTTCTGCCCCCTTTTATTCTCAAACATGTCGCTGCGGAAATTTTAGTTTTATGTTGGACATTTGAGCTCCGTGTCTTCAGCGGTGTGTTCCTCTTGTTCTATCTGATGCAGGCAGTCTAATTTCAGTCAGCTGAACGAGAGGAACACACCGCTGAATCCACGGAGCTTGAATGTGCAACGTAAAACTAATTTTACCGCACATCGGGGGTGGGGTGGGGGCGGGTGTTGGTTCGGGTTCAGACCTGTAATTCCTGTTAATTCGTCAGGTCAGGTGGGGTTCAGAAATGATGGCTACGGGCTGGGGCCGGGCCGGATCTGATTTTTTTTTTGGGTCCGTAAGCAACTCTACCCTGAACTAGGGGTTGAACGAGTACATAATTTTTTAACTCAACATCAACATAATAAAGCTCGAGTAGCACTTGAGTAGTTGATGATGTCATAGGATGCAAAAAAATAAAAACAAAAAAAGACCAACAAAACATTGGGAGTGTACATTATGCTGGACAACCATTTATCATACTGCAGATAAATCACAGGAAAACCAAAACTATTAGTTTTTATTATTATTAAGCTGCAAAAGTGAAAGAAACGTGCGGCACGTCAAAAACTAAACCAAAAACAGTGGGGCGGTCGACCACCCCGCACCACTGTGCATTAGGTTTAATTTTAGAGATCATGTTTAGTTTTTTTTAAATAGGTTTAGAGATTCATATTTTTTTATTTTTGTTTGTGAAACAAGGTCAGTGGAAGCTGATTGGACCCGGTGTTACACCATACTCTGTGACCTGCAACAGTGCATGCAACACCGCCCCTATATGGTCACAATATACGGTGGTCACAAAATATGGTGTAACACCAGTTCGCAACGTGCTCCAAACAGGAAATTGATTCATTTTCTGTTCTGTAACTGCGACGTGATGACGTCACTACAAATACTCGATGTGAAATTAAAAAACTCAATAGATGTCCTAGGAATCGATGTGTCGATTACTCGAGTAGACTTATTCAGGACACCTGACACCCACATTTCTGGGTGGTCAGCGGTGATGCATAATAGATGTATCTCATATGTTGCTTTACAATGAAGCAACATATATTTATGTATTTATTTTTTCTCCAGTTTATTAGACATATTTGGACTGATGCAGCTTATAGTGTGGTGCGACGTGTACGGCGAAAAATACCGTACATTATTTTAGCACTAACACATCTCACAAGGATAAAATCACACTAGATTGTTTAATTTCCAAGTTTGGACCAAAGCTGCTACAGCTCTGCCCCTTTTCAAGGGTTTTGTGTGTGATTTGCTGCATAAATGGAATACATAAATATATAAAAAGGTAGATTACAATCTCATTATAAGCTGTTTGGTTTTACATATTTGCAGTAATATTCTTTGCTCAAAGAAATCAGCTCAAACATTAAAACACTTGGCTTAACAACCCGTTTAAACTTAGTAATAATCAGCACCCATAACCTGATGTGAGTACATGCTGTGCAGGGACACAGCTGAAACTAAAGGCAGTGCCATGCATCATACCACCTCAGCTGTTCGTCATGATTTGTAAGGTTAGAACTGAGCTTTGAGCTCTTAACGAGGACAACACATGAAACAATGACGCATTTTCTCTGTGGGTCTCTGCTCAATTATATGATAACCATCTCTTTTGCTATAGTTGCACAGAAATGTTTCCATTTTGCATTAATTAAGACACAGAGAGAGTGGGAGAGAGCAGATGAGGGCTCACCAGCAGCTTCCCCGCAGATGGAGGAGTTTGAATCATCAAGATTCTGAACAAGTGTTCTGTAAGTGGAAAAGAAGAGCGAGAGAAAAATTAGTAGCATGGAATTATTTCACAAATGAGTAAAGAGCTTTTAAATAAAGCCTCTGTTAATACATTAAAAATAAGACATTTCACCATAATGGTGAAAAAAGGAGAGAATCTAAACGCTTGGTCTAAATCTTGATTTTTTTGTTTGTTTGTCTTTAAAAACTAGAAAAACATAAACCAAAACACAAGCAGGCAAAATACTGAGTTTAACAATAATTGCATTATTTTAGGCGTTTGAAGCACATCTTCTCCGAGCAGTAGAAAATTAGTTAGGACATACAAGAGCGTTTTATCTGATGCTCTCCATAACTTGCATTCGAAAAGAAGCGCTTCCTGATTGGTTCATGTACAAACAGCTGACAGCTCTGCTGCAGTGACGCCACGTCTGAGCTCACCCAGACGTGACGTTGTATCCAGGCGGGATGGCGATGCACTTCCTCCTGGCCTTGTCCCAGCCGCAGTATGGGTCCCGGGAAAGGATGCACTCCCTGCATGTGTTGCCATAGCGATTGCAGTCAGCCAGTGGCAACCGCTGGACTTCCATGGCTGTACCAACATAAAGATGCCCCTAAAAAAGAAGAAATACTGTATATAAATGCAATTCATTATTGAAATTTTGACCCTATGACAAAATACAACTAAAATTGATCAAATATGTCAAAATACAACTAAAATTGATCAAATATGTTTGTTTTTTATGTTCAAATTGGAGCAAAATAAAATCCTTTTATGACAAACAGAAGACAAAAAGTTATTGGTTTTAGCTGAATAAAATGTCAAATCTGACCTTGAGTGAGTCAGAAATAAAACACAATATGAAAAATATTTTCTCCGGTTAAAAAAAAAATAGGTCAAATTTAATTTTAGATAACTTCCAAATTAACAGTGATACAGAATAGAATAAATAGCCTGGCACTTTCTGCACTGCACTCTATGACTCAAAACCACTGTGCACAGTTATTTTTGGACCAGAAAGCTTATGATAAAGTTATGACACTCCTTAGTGACTTAACAATTCATAAGTTGTTGAAAAGAGACCCAGGAAGTGGTTACAAGAAGAAGTTGATATGTTTGAAACATTTGTAACAGGACAAGGCCTTCCCACTCTTACCTTCTGTGAGTCCATGGCCATGTTTAAAACAGGCACTTCGTTGTGAAACAGAGAGTACTGAGAGATGATGAAGACCTCATCGCTGGTGTGAAGAACTTTGAGAACTTTTCCTTGTTCTGCAGAAATAAAAATGGAAAGACATTAGAAATTATGCGTAGGGTTGGACCAAAAGTTTGCATTTCAATAGCACAAAATCAAGTTTAATATTTATTTTGTAGCTTTTTGTTTGGCATATAATATATTTAGTTTTTTTTTTTTAATAATTTTTTGTATGTGTGCTTTATTTTATTATTATTATTTGCTGCTCCATTCCTCAGGGGTCACCACAGCAAACTAACACACTCAAACACCGAGCTTCCACAGCTCTCTGTGTGGAGCAAAGAGCTTCCATCTAGGGGGAGCAGAAGGTGGAATAAAGGCCTTGCTCCAAAATGTTTCATTTTAGCATTTGAATAAGACAATTTCACACATGCACTGCAGACCTGACCTTATGTGAGAATACAAACTTCTATATTAGTTCTTTTTGCAATAATACATTTTCATCTACAGGACATTATAACATACTAGTAACAACATATAGTATATTAAAAAAAAAACGTACATATACCTTTTGTCAGAAATATTGTGTTTTACATGCTGTTTCATTTAATATAAAAGTCCAGATTGCTGTTTAATGCTCAAATAATCTTAAACAGAAGCAACACTGCATTCATCTTTTTTTCTTTGTTTGGGATGTTAGTATGTAGTCATTTTGTTGGTTTTATAAAAAAATGTTTTTTTTTTTTTAAGCTGATGTTTTTAGGAGAAGAATCAAAAGTGTTGATAGAAAATCAGAGGTTCTCTGCATCTTTGAAGTGTCAACTTATTTAGACTGCTGCCAAAAATAACCCCCTTTTGGTCTAATTTCCTTTTTTAAATCTCTGTAGACCTTTAACATGCTAAAAAAAAATTATGTTACTTGAAGATAAATGAAAAATCAAAAATGGCATATTTTTAACCAGACTTTATTCCAGCAATTTCATGCTGCAAAGTTTGTAGAACCAATGTATTTTTTTTTTATTTTTTTTTTAAAGAGCATTTTAGGCATACTGTATTTAAGTGTGAGATGCAGCATAGACAAATTTCAAGGTGAAAAAAAAAAAGTCTTCTGTATAAAACAAAACATCAATGGAAAGAGCCATTACATGTTAATATCATCAAACAAATTCCAAGAACAGCAAGAGATGAAGATCTTTAAAAGCATTTTGAATAAAATTATTTATTTGAGTACTGTATTTCATTTGGGTTCAAATCAGCCTTTTCAGTTTCCACTCATGTACTCATTAATAAAGCATTAGAAAAAAAAAAAAAAAAAAGTGTCCAAGACTTTTTGGGCTTTATTACAAATTAATAAACTACAGCACCGTTTCATTATAAAAGCTCTTTTTCCAAAATATTTAGTAAACATTAAAATATATTTAACTTATTCAGATAAGCCTTTGGAAGATAACTCAAACAATCCACTTTTTAGCAGTGAAAATTAAAGTGATTTAATTAGTTTCTGCCTGGATTTCACTCTTTGATGCATTACTCAAGAAAAACAGTCCAAGCTTATTTCATTTATTTCCACTCCTTTGTAGAATGACTGCTGTTTGGTCAATGATATATGTTTTTTTTCTTTGTGCGTGTTTACATTTCCCACACAAAGCATTGATTATTGGAGTCCCATAAAGGAGGATGTGACTATTAAGCTTTGCTCAAACCATCAATCAGCTGAAAACTAACGACGTCTTATGGATTAGTCTGTTTTGTAAACGGAGATGCTCAAATTTCCAAGTAAATGAACATAAAACCTGCTGCTGCTTTTACTCTGTCAGTCGATGGTGGACACAGCCTCCATTTGAAAGATGAGTCACCGTTCAAGCTGTGTGCCATCACTCTTTCTTCAAGAACAGATTGTGCCACTATCAACCAGCCTCAGCCAACAACAGTTTATGAAAACTCACTCTCGTCAGATTTTTATTTCCTTGAATGCTTTAGTAATTGTTTCAGACTGATGAATGGATGAGTGGGTGGGTGGATGGATGGATGGATGAATGAACACGCTTCATTATCCCCAGCGTGAAAGCGTGAACAGTTAATTTGCTGCAACAACAGACAAAATTAAAAAACAATTTATTGAAAAGTTTGCAGTGAAAAACATGCAAAAAATCAATTACAGGTTAAAAAATAAGGTATTTGTGCAATCCATGAATAAAACTGTGCAAGTAATTACTTCAGCTGTGCAAAACGTGATTGAAACTGAGAAAAAAAAATAAAAAAACAATAAAATAAACCCTAACTACAGCAGAAGAGCTCCAACCATTTGCTGCATCATGTAACACAGGAGCTTCGCTTAAAGAAATCCAGTCATTCTAGTCTTGTTTGGTGTTAAGCCCCCAGTCCAGACTCCTAATGAAGATAACATCAAGAAACTTGCAGTCCTTCACCTCCAATGCAACTTCGTCAAATCATAAGAAAATATTTTACTAACACCATCCCCAACAGTTTGTTCTCCTGAACAACATTTTAATCATCTCGTCGTGGAGCATAAAGGGGAAGTTATAAAAAAATATAATTTTATTATTAATTATTATTATTATTACATATCATTATTATTATTAAAAATTATTGAAAAATAAGTGTGATATCAAGGTACAAGAAAGGTTCCTTTTGAAAACTGAGCAGCTACATCAAAATCCAAGATGGCCAACACAATCTGTATCTGTAAACCGGCCATCCCCTATTGTTGAAGCAAACTAGGCTTTCTGGTTTTCATATTGCTTAAAAGTATAGTTTCCTCAAATAATTCAGGTCGCCAAAGATTAATCTATAGGACACGCGTTGACACCCCCTCTCCTCCTGACCCCAGGCCATTGGTGGATATACAATTGCTCCTCTGCACCTAACGATCCATCACTCTGCGCCACCTCCGACAAGAAGAAAGAAAAAAGAAAAATACCTCTTGTACAATGTTTAACTCCCACTTGAATATCGTGCACCAAAAACATTTAGGTTTAGTGTTCACGCCGTTCAATTCTAGTCTAGAAAAAAAACACTCATCTAGAAAACTACAAACATTCAAATCCTTCATTGTTGGGGGACATTGCCATACAGTTTGTTGCCAACTCCTTCATGTCCAAACGATAAGATGTCACATTTAAATGGTTATTTTAGAACTTTGTTCTAAATTGTTTGTATTCATGTCACACACATAATTCTCAGCGTGAACATGCGATTACAGCAATAACATTTATCTTAAGTTTCCATGAACTCAATGACCTCACTGCAGCTTCTTGTTGTCGCTTGTTTTCATTTGTCCTCAAACTGCTCGTCTCTTATTCACACGCTTCTTCTTTCTCCTCTGTTGTCATCGTTCTGTCGAGATTATTCTCAAACGTTTCATTAATCTGTTCTGTTGCTATTTTCAGCTCTTACATCAAAACACAGTTTCAGCATAATAAAATAAAGCAGCTGAAAGAAAAAAAAAAAATGCTGCTCTTATGGGACATTGCTGAGTGAATCTGTTTTTTTAGCCATATTTATCCAGGCAAAAGTTGCTGAGGGAACATATTCTTTCCCAGTCAAGATCATCCTAGCTCTTTACACGTGTACAATCACATAAACTAAAAATAAAAATAATGTCAGAAGAACTAGGGGACAAAAAGTCAACGTGCCGTGTTAAACTTCATATTTTTGCTGACGAGCCTTCTTTTTATCTCTACTGTAATTTACTGACTCAGCCTCGTTGTGTTCCTCTCTCTTATCTTTAAACCTGATTGTCAGTGTGTGACAAGAAAAATGCTCCTGATCTCAAACAGTAGCTTGAAGAAGATGTATGGGTCTGACATTCAGTCCATCCCTGAGGGAACCTTTCTGCTGCGCAACTACAGAACTGAAAAACAAGCAACTTTACACATGTGGTCAATCTGTATTTTATTTTTTCCCCCCAGTAGTTTCTTTCCTCTCCAACAGACCACGGATAAATTTACTAACTGTTCCAGTTTTTTTTTTTTGTTTTTTGTTTTATTTTATTTTTTTCTGCTGGCACTCAAAATGTTTGTTTCCTTCTATATAATTTTACTTAAAGAGGCTTTTTAGGGCTCGCTGGGAGGCATTTCTGAGCTACTGAACTACAGCAAACAGCTAAATGTTTTTGCTTCTTGTTGCTTTGTCTGCTCACAATCAACAGATTAAAGCTCCTTTTGGATAAATCTGCAACGTACAGCTGTTAGATAGAATTTGTAATAGCAGGGACCATGCAACGACAAAGTGAGTTCACAGGACGTGTGGACGGGATTCAACATAAAGGCACGGCTGAAAGCCTTTGAATTATTTTTTTCACACCCAGTCACAAGAAGGTAACTTAACTAATCACCATCACATTATAATAAATGTTTCATTTATCTTGAGAAATGTCACAATCCCAAATGCCATCTCCTTCTACAGGTGTGCAGTGGAGAGCATCCTGTGTTCCACATCAACGTGTGGCATGGAGGCTGCACAGCTGCAGAAAGAAAAGCTTTGCAGAGAGTGGTGAAGGCTGCACAGAAGATGTTGGAGTCAGTCTCCCCACCATCACAGACGTCTACACCTCCAGATGCAGGAAGAGGGCCACATTCGTGCTCATCTGCTCACACAGACTGATGTTATGTTCATGCTGGCATATTGTTTTTATTCTATAGTGCTTAGTGTATTTTTATTTTAACATTTTTCTTAGTTCATATCTTAGATCTTATTGCTGTTTTTCTTTTACATTTTATACTTTTGTTGGATGTAACTGGGGATCCTGTGTACATAATTTTGTCCCACCACATGTACCACATGTGACGCGAATGACAAATAAAGAAACCTTGACTTTGACAATGATCAAAGAACTCTATTTCACATGAAGTTGGAGTGTGCATGACATTTTATTGTTTTATTTTTATTTTATTTTTTTATTTTTTTTTTAAAGAAGCAAACCAGAATGTCACAAAACTTCACACACTTAACATTACTCAGGTATTTTTTATTTGCCGTATTTTGCATCCACCTTAATCAAAATGTCAAATCCTACCATAACAATAATATTCTTCTCTAACACACTTTTTGTTATTAATTGGCTTTGCCCATTAAAAACACTGCAGCTGAATATTAAACATGATTTTCTGTTTAGAAATCATTTTTACTATAGTTCCTCAGGGTTGCTTGTAGTATCTGAAGAGCAGCTGTAAAGTGAATCTATTTGTCTCGGTGTTGGTATGTACAGTCTAAACACAGCTGAGTATAGGTCAACATTTTTAATGAGTTTCTTTAGCCTCCCAGAAGATGTTCAGCTAAAAGAGATGTCCAAGGATAGACGAACATTAGCCGTCTTTTCAGCATTGTCTGACTGCACATGTTGTGATCGAGTTTCATCTTCAATTACATTTTTGTTCTTTGCAAGAGAGAACTTTAAACTCGTTTTAACTTGAAAAATAAAGTGGGAATAGATAAATGGTTCGGAACAAACTTTATTATTATTATTATTATTATTATTATTATTGGTTTTTATCAAGCCACTAATGTATGTGAGCTGCATTGTGGGTTAAGTTTTATAGTCACACTTTTCCATTTGTGCATTATTTTGTGTGAGGCTCATAGTTCCATATCTCTTTAACATGTTCTAATTTTTTGAGCATCAGGAGGGAAGGAACATAATATAGCCCAGTACCAGGTACTAGGGTGGTTCAAAACATCAAAGTTCATGCACAATAATTCAAG
>JARVLU010001073.1:5809922-5820401 GCA_031762415.1 Simpsonichthys santanae | reverse complement strand
GGAGGAGTCGACGAGGGACAGGACGGCCTCCAGAAACCATCTTGGCTCCAGCAAACTGGTTGGTCCACTTAAGTTGTATACTGCTTGGTGGAGAAACAGTTTACTGGAACTCCTCTGACTGAAGAAGCCCTCCGGATAGAGGGTGAAATGTTTTTATGAAAAAGAAACTGTCCAGATGACCCGATTGAGAATTATTGGATAGAACAAGGCCATTTTAAATGAACGCGTTGCTCAATTTGACTTTTTTTTTTTAATGGATTTTTTCTTTGTCTCTTCGGCTTTTACTTCCTTCTACTTCCTTCACCACAGATGATGGGAGGTGCGAAGACGCGTGCGTGATCAACTGACATCCATCCATCAATTTTAGTTATCCGCTTCTTCCTTTTCAGTTAGTGGGAGTCACTATGTCCAGCCATCACTGTGCGAGAGGTGGTGGACACCCTGGACAGGTCTCCAGTCCATTTCAAATGGCGGGTCAGCAGACGCGCAGACGCTCACACGCACAGACAATGACGGCTGTCCATCTGAGCTTAACATGGCTTTTTTTTTTTTTTACCTCTTAAATCAACCGGTTGTTAAATACCGTACTGTTTTTTTCGCTTGGGCTTTTATGAGCTGCAACTTCCTTCATCACATTTGACAGGAGGTGCAGAGACGAGCACATGCAACTGACCCATTCATGCATATATTTACCCGTTTCTTCGTTTTGGGTAGTGAGATCGCTGGTGCCATGTCCAGCCATCACTGTGTGAGAGGTGGGGTACACCCTTGGACAGGTCGCAAGTCCATTTCAACCAGCGAGCCATCAGACGCGTGGCTGCTCACGCGCACGGCCGGTGACAGCTGGCCATCTGAGCTTAAAGTGTTTTTTTATTATTTTTTAACCTCTCAAACCAGCCGGTCAGACCTTCCTCCTCCCCAACAAGCAGATTAACAGTTTTATATTGTGCATTCTTTAGTTTTCTTTAGTGCTGATTCATAAAACCACATCAAAGCCTGAGACCATCCAGGACTGCACATAAACATATTATATGGACCGGCTCGGTTGTGACAACATCATAACTGGAAGATGTCCGTAAATTTCAGCTAAATCTCAGAGTTTGCAAATGTGCCACATAAAAACAGATGTTGGGGACATTACAATGGTCCTTAGGTAAAACTAATCCCGTGCAGATAGGGCTTTAGACACCAAGAGTCAAACTCTACTTTTTTATGCCAGCACAAAGATCCATGGCTCTTCATAGGTTTCTCCTTCCTTCTTATGAATGACACCGTTAGAAAACCCACACAGACATGAAACTGTCTTCTTTATTCTTATTTTCTATCCTCTGGAAATACACCCCGCCTCGAGCGCCTTGATAAGTGAAGAGCATAGA
The DNA here is from genome assembly GCA_031762415.1 of Simpsonichthys santanae. Taxonomy (NCBI): domain Eukaryota; kingdom Metazoa; phylum Chordata; class Actinopteri; order Cyprinodontiformes; family Rivulidae; genus Simpsonichthys; species Simpsonichthys santanae. Next base: position 5,819,025 of record JARVLU010001073.1, on the reverse strand, counting down.
GCCACTCTAGCAACGAGAAAGATGACACTCATCAGTGAACTTCGGGGTGGCAAGACACTCCAACATACGGTGCGTGAGCATATGACTTGTGATGGTTGCCATAGTGATGTCCCTGAGGCTCCTCGCAATATTTAGACTAACCGCTCTGAGCGACAGCTGCGGCTCAGACTTACTGCTTTGATCAAATAAAAGCAATGCTGCGAAGGCCTAGAATTTTTATACTGTATAGTAAACGAGCTGAAAAAATACTGACCTTGTAGCATGTTTTAAAGGTCTACTTTTTCCACTCACTATGCAGTGCACGAAATGCAGATTTGGCTTCACACTGCCTGTAATATTTACATTTTTTTTATTTATTGCACAGTTGCAGCTGATAGACCTTTAATGCACAGTGGCTCAATAATCTTTTTGTGCAAATCGTGTTGATCAGATACAGAAAATGGATTTTCCTCAAGTTACAAGAAAAGCAGGTGCAGATAATGTAACGTGCCAGTAAGATGTTATTGAGCCTCTTTGAAAAACTGGACCTGCTTCCGTGCACAAAATAGATTTTGGGACAAAATGAAACCAAATATTTTTTATATCTCTACAGGATTTTGAAATCTTTCTTGAGCTCATTTTCTATTTTGTTTGGGCGGAGCAGCCAAATTGAAACGTTTTATTATGACGCAGCATTTCCAGCTGAGGATAAAATTTTGACAAAGTTTATACAATCTGTTATTGTCAAAAGTTCAGTCCAACAGAAAACCAACAAAATATTTTCCAGATATTCATTGTTGTTGATCAAACATGTTAGCAAAATGGGCTTTTTGTTATTACTACACAACTACAAAATAATACAATTTAAATAATTTTAACTTAATTTGCGACTAAAGTCAACAGATAACTGAAGTCAAAACATCCATTTTGGGGGTGTTGCCATATTGGATGTGGGCTGGATCATCAATACAAAAGTTTTGCCTTCATATTCTTCCAACTCACCTACAGGCTGTCACAGTCAGGCAGAGAAATGTGACACTTAAGGCAAAAATAACTAATTAAAATTAAATGTGTTTTTAATTAATGGGCATTTTGATCATGCAGCAGCAAAGTAAGAGCTACACAAATCAACAAAATTGCCTGATTAAAATAATTTAAAATGCATTTCACTTGTTCAATCGAGCAAATTTCACATTATGTTTACATCAGGGGTGCCCACATGTTTTCAGTATGCGAGCTACTTTTAAAATGACCAAGTCAAAGTGATCTACCTATACATTTACATGAGAGCAACCTCTGGGAAAAATGTGTTTTTTCAATGTTTATTTGGGATAATAAACAAAAAATGAACAGATTTACATGCAAACACTGTGGTTTCCATGTCAAATGGGTTGCCAGATAAGAAATTATGAACGATAGTACTGTCGCTTTAAAATAATAATATTTTTGTAGTGGCAGCACAATGGCTCAGTGGTCAGCACTGTGGCCTCACAGCAAGAATGTCCTGGGTTCAATCTCCGGTTGGACCTGGGGTATTTCTGTGTGGAGTTTGTATGTTCTTCTTGTGCATACATGTGTTTTCTCCGGGCACTCCGCTTTCCTCCCACAGAGTCTGCCTTCAGGCCCAGGCCTCCCTTGCAAAAGAGATCTGTGATCTCAATGGGCTTTGCTTGGTTAAATAACTGTTAATAATAATAATAATAATAATAATAACAATAATAATAATAATAATAATAATAATAATAATAATAATACTTTTGATTTAAACTGTCATGTGTACTGAGTAAAGATATTCTAAGATGAGCTGTGTGTTGTGTTTGTGAAACGTGCACAGAAAAGAAGGGGGTAAACAAGGCATGTTAATATTATCTGGCAACCCTTATGCCGGGCTCAGCTGCATTCACTGCACGTGCATGACTACAGTTATGTCCAAACTGATGAATACACTAATGTCTCTTTGGATGTTATTGGTTTTGCTCCTACATGCTGAAAAAGAGTGAGTAGCACAAAAACACTCTGCGCTCTGCCATTTATTATAACTGTTTTTAGTGCAGAAAAACTTTGGACTGCAGTAAAGTTCATGCTCAATCATCCAGGTACCAAATCCAATAATTCTCAGTCGGGTCATTTGGACAGTTTCTTTTTTATGGAAACGTTTCACCCTCCATCTGGAGGGCAGTTTGCTGGAACTCCTCTGACTGATGATGCCCTCCAGATGGAGGGTGAAACATTTCTATGAAAAAAGAAACTGTCCAGATGACCCGACTGAGAATTATTGGATTTGGACTGCAGTGCACATATGCAACTTCACACTTGCAGAGCATTTCGCACCACCTTGCGGGGTTCCCCCAAAAAATCTCCACTGAGTCCTGGATTCAGAAACCTTGGGCTTCAGAGAGAACGAGGACTGTTGTCATGAAAATGAACAGCCCAACGTTTCACGTCATATTAACGGGGCCCCACCTGGATGCCCTGCACGTCAGTAAAGTGACAAATTTCATAGTGAAGATGGATGATACGCTGACGTCTATTTTTTAATTCCATGTGGTCTACCCATAATACTTTTGCAATTGCTCAATGGATCGCAATGGACGTATTTGGGCACCCCTGGTTTACACGATCAGGACTTAATTATTGTACTGCAGCAAGCAAAAAGGAGGAGTTTAACCTTTGTGGCTTCAACTTCTGTTATCCTGACATAAATTAAAATCTACTGCATGTCAAGTAGCCAAACCCTCCCAATACATAGGTTTATATAAACGACATTATGTTGCTGAATGTTAGATTCTTTAAACGCTACAAATTTTACACAACAGTAAAAAAAGTCTTAAACACAGAGAAAATGTTGGAATTAAGCACGTTAATGACATTTCAAATACTTTTGAACCACGTAAACACACACCTGTTCCGAGGTAAAGGACGCTATAGTGCTCATCGTTGACCGCCAGGACAATATCTGCCACCGCGTGTGTGATTTGGTCGTCTGTGGGGAGGTCGAGTGGAGCCACGCCAACAGGACGAATCACGTCCTCTATTTCTGGGTGGTATCTGATCACCCCGAGGTTTTTGATGTTGTTTTGGCTTTCAGCTGTTGAGGGGTTCTTGCGGGCACACTGAGGAGAGAAGTGGCGTAATTGATTTCCATCAGGACGGGCTCTTGAATGACTTAGACATCGTTGGACAAAGAGCTTCCAAATTGCTTGTTTTTATTAACTCATACCTTTTCAAAAATAGCACTTCAGCCTTTTTGTTTCTAAATTATCGGCTGACTCATACGGTTGCACATCTTTTATTCTCAGCATCGTGACACAGTGAGAAAAAAAAGCAGAGGATTTTCTTACCATGCCAGGGCGACTGCCGATGAACGGACTGCTGTAGCCTCTCAGTTTAGAGGTGGAGAAGGCTTGGTCAATATCTTCAATGGAAAAGGCACAGATCACAGTTCTACCCCTGAAATAATGACGAGAAAACAAAACACCCTTGAAGTAAACAAGGCAAGGACAAATGAAACAGCTAATCATTTAAAATCTGGCAACTTCTGTGTTCAAAGCTAATGATTTAATTACTTGTAATAATTATATTTAAAAAAAAAAAAACTCAGGTGATATAATTAGTCTTTTTCCCCCCCTTCAATTTATATTGTTGTCAAGATTGCCACTTTAAAGGGCGATGCAACAGCTTGGAAAAATCTCAAAGTAAATGATTTAAAACTTAACTTGAATTTAAGTTTGTTTAAATTGTTTACTTTATCTGTTTCTTAGACTGAACGGCTGTTGAAGAAACTCACCATAAAATTTGGGATGAAGATGTTAATGAATGCAGACCATGACCTTCAGACTAAAGACACCACTGTTGACCTCACCCTAAACATGGCCGTGGAAATTGCATGTAGGTTTATTAGAGGTCTCAATTTTTGTTCATGCAGAAGATTTTTAACCATCTCCCCCCACTTCAGCTCATCACCTTTAGGCACACCTTACAGGTTTGACTGCTGCTTGCCTTCATAGCGGCTTAAATTAGTCATTTATTTTATTATTTATTGTATTATTTGTTTATTTATTTGTTTGTTCATTTCAAATAAAAAAACAAAATATTTACAAAACCATATGAATAATAAAACAAATTTAAAATGAAAGGAAGCAGCAGAAGAAAAAAAATCTTATAATATCTGCCCCCTACTTTAAACAGAATCCATTCAAACAATTGATTTAAACAAAAATCATCCAATAACCAATTTTATAAATCATATAATAGTCATAGTCATGGAAGCAATCTTCAGAGATTTTTGTTAATTATGACTTAATCTCACGGATGCAGATCAAAAGTACTTGATGGAATTGAGATGTGGCTGTGGAGGCCGTCCTTTCAGTCCAGATGCATCAGAGCAGGCTGTTTTTCCACTTTCTTACTGACTAACTTACGCGAGCCTGTGGGAACTGCAGCCTTAGTTGCTCGTTATCAGTTAACAAGAATGGCACCCTGTGTCGACTTCTGCTGCTGCGGTGCACCTAATGCAAGGTTAGACGTGTGGTGCATTCAGGGATAGTTCTACAAACCTGCAGTTGTATCGTTTGAGCTGCTGTTACCTTTCTACCACAATCTGTTCATTCTCCGCTGACCTTTAATATCAATGAGGCCTTTTCATCCACAATGATTTTTTTTTCCTGTATATTTTGGAGCATTCTTTGTAAGCCCAAAAGATGGTTGTGTACAAATATCCCAGTACATCAGCGATTTCTGAAGCAGTCAGAGCAGTTTGTCTGGCACCGACCACCGTGCTGTGTTCAAGGTCATTTCATTCTCCCTGTTCACCCAATCTCATGTTTGGTTTGACCTTCAGCAAATTGGCTTCACCGTGTCTAGATGCTTTAATGTACTGAGTTCCTGTCAACTGATTGGTTAAGTAACTATTTGTTTTAAGAAGCAACTGAACAGGTGAATCTAATAAAAGGCCTTGTTAGTGTAGATAGTATCTAATGTATTTTTTATTTTGTTTATTTATTTATTTATGCTCTAGATTTTTTTTATTTTATTTTATTTTATTTTTTTTTTGTGTGTGTGTTGCAGTGGCCTGAAGCTTTGTTGAATATGTCCAAAGGTAAAAAGGTGGGGGTGCAGCCTGTTAAGGTCACTATTCTATCACAGGCCAAACACTGAAACAAGATGCAAACAACTCCAGAAACTCATCAGTGTATCTTACAAACATGTTTTTAAATTGTGGAAGAAAGTCTCAGTAGCTAAAGAAAATCCCCTCAGGCATGGAGGGAGCATTTAAGCAACACATAGAAAGGCAGTGTGGCCAAGATTTGAACCATAGACCTTATTTTTACGAGACAACCATGCTAACATCACATCACTGTGTCACTTCCAGCTGATATCACTGGAAAATATTTATTTACTCAAAAAAAAATAAATAAATAAATAAAAACCACTTGAACATTGCTGGATCCAAGTCAAAATTTAATAAAAATCCCAATGATAATATCTTTTGTAAAAGTTTTTAATGAATTCTGCAGGTGGATGAGTATTAAGAATCAATATATTAAACATGACTGATTATAACCTTTCAATAATTCCATATCTTTGAAAATATAAAAGTTTCTGAATGTCAGTGTTGAGTCTTTACAATTTTTTTCAAAGCTGACGTGTGGTTGCACACACTTTGAATCTCAACGTTCCCAAACTTGCTCACCATGCATTGGAAAAAAGGCCATACATGACCCCTGCCCTCTTGTCCTGGGCTGTCAGCACCACAGCCTGCCTCATGTTGTTGTACTGCTGTTGAGTGTTTCCTGCACCACACATCACTCTCGCCTTCATGAAGGTGGTCCAGGAGTCTGCCAGCAGGGCTTTGATGCCCCCTTCATCCACCTGGAAAAAAGAAACACAGAAGAGCACTCATCACAAAGTCATACAAGGGCAGCAAGGTTGCCAAACACCTTGAGACTCCTGCTTTGTTTTTTTTTTTTTTTTTTCAGGCCCATGCTGTGCAGAAAAACCACCATTTGTGGGAAAAACATCTTCTTTTCAAAGCTTTTGACATAAAAATTGGTCCAAGCTTTTTGTAAACACAAAGCCTATAATACTTTTTACATTTTGGAAAATACAAAAGTTCTCAAGTACTGTATATGGATTTAATGCTAATTTCAGATTTGCAGCGTGTGATGTAAATTTTTATGGAGAAATATATTCATTTGAAAGATGAATAGAATAAAGTAAAGTTGGTAGAGCTGTTGCCTCGCAACTAGTAGGCCACATGAGTGATTTCCTGGGCTTTCTGGGTGGAGTTTGCATGTTCTCTCCGTGCATGCGTGAGTTTTCTCCGGATACTCCGGTTTCCTCCCACAGACCAAAAACATGCACGTTAGACTGATTGGCAACTCTAAATTGTCCCTAGGTGTGAGTGTTTTTTTTTAAGCATTTTTACATCACTTTATAATGCACCGGTAGATGATTTGTTTTGTGTTTTTATATAATTTATTCAATTTACTTTTAATTTTATGTTTTTTTTTTTTTTTTTTTTTTTCAAATTTTTTATGATTGTCTTCTGTTGTCATCAGTCTTTGTTAAATACAGGTCTCTCTGGTAAATGAGTCATTGAGGCTCAATGAGACTAACTTGTATAAATAATGGTTGAATTGAAAAAAAATTAATTGAATTGTCTCGTTTGTCTCTCAATGTCCCTGTGATGAACTGGAGACTTGTCCAGGCTGACCCTGGCCTAGTCCCATCCCAAAATAGAAAATTCAGGTAAAGACAATGGATGGATGAATGGATGGATGGATGAAAACAAACCAGGCGTATGTTTTACTTATTTAATATTGTGAATTAACCTTTTTATAAAATGGTAAACAGACTGGGGTAAAAAGACGGTCTTCTCATGTGCCTGTCAGAAAGAAGACTAAAGGACAAACAAAATATATATATATAAAAAAATGTTATTCTACTAATAGCTGAATGGTCTTCACCTCGTGTGAGATTCTCATCTTTAACCTTTTTATTCCATGTGACATCCTTGATTTGGGAATAAATTAGAGTCGTGAATCACACAGAGCAGCAGGTGCTTTGCCTTTCACAGCTAATCTGAAAACACCTGAGTCGACTTCGCTGATTGCAAAGTTTCAAGAAAGGAAGCATCTTCACAACTTTGTTTCCCAAGTTGAGGAGGAGCACTCTGAAGCCCTACAGCACAAGACTCAATTTACAAGAATATACAGAACATAAAAATGATTCATATAATATACAGTACCACACCATGTTTTAACATTTTACTTGTTAATTCATCACATTCTCAAAGAAAATGCTGCCGAGGTCCATGTTATTTATTTCTAGGTGTGTGTTTTATTATTATTTTTTTTTTTTTTTAGGTTTATCTGTCAAAACACTGAACCTCAGAAGATTTTTCCCATAGTTTAACAGTTTTGTTGCTTAAAAAAATTAATGCTTTTACCTTTGGCACATTTCACAATGCCAATAAAAGAGATGTTTACACTAAGAAGCAGCTGATGCCCAGGACTCCAAACACTTGATAAAAAGGAAACTTTAGAAGGAGCCTGCAGCACAACAAAACTTGAAAAGGTTTTGAAGACTTTTTAGCAAATGTTTTACCGTGCAGATGCGGCCAATCCGGGCCCTGTACGGTTCTTCATCCACTCTGGCTGTCTTGTTGAACTCCGTGAAAAAGAAGTAGATTTCCTCCTTGAATTTCTGTGAAGATGGGATTACAGCTGCACCAGCAAACTGTGGATCTGCAGAAAAGATTGAAATAAATTATCTAAAATGTTATCAGCTCTTAAGAATGCATTACACCTACAAGACATCTCAAGAAAAATGAGTAAAAAGCTTGAAGTTGCCTTAATATTACATCATTAGTTTCTTGAAGGAATACATATTGGCTGCCACCTTTCACGACAGAGCTTTGATTCAAGATGGCCGCCACAGCCACATCTTGCAAAATGTACTGATGATGACGATATAGCTGAGAATGACACTTAGCCATTACCAAAAAAGCTTTACTTCATTATGTCATTTTAGTTCCAAGTGTCAATCAGTGGTATATTTATATCCCACAATTATTTTGGTAGTTTTATTTAAATAGTGGTTATAGATATTTTGCTAACAATCAGACACACTTGACGAATAGTACAGTTGTCCCTTGGGATTCGACTTTCGTGGACTCGCTCTATAGCGGTTTGTGGACATATAGTACATAATGTACACAAATTTGTACAGGACACATGATTGTATATTACTCATGTGATTGGGAAAGTACTGGCTACAGTACTGTACAGTAAAAAGTTAACGAAAAAATAAAATATTTTGAACAGGCACTGCCATTTTGTAGTTTTCTTTCCAAGCATACACTGTATTCCCACTCTTAACGACTACATTTCCCAGAAGCCCCGTTTCCTTCTGCTGAAAAACTAGAGGGAACGTTTTGATCTGATCAGAAAAAGTTCGACGCTTATTACAGTGACTTCAGCACCCAGCGGATGCAGAGAGCTGCATGGAGCCCACCAAACCTGACCAGAACCGGAGCATAACCAGACCTCCAGAACCATCGGTGAATCTTGAGAGCTGGTAGCCGGCACATGAGGACTTCCGAGCGGGGATGTGCACCACCGTAGGCCCGGCGCTGTTTTCCAAGCCCATCAATCGACCACCTCTGGTCCAGCGCTGGCTAACCAAAGGTATGCACCCCCCACCACCACCCCAATGCTCTTTGGTGTTCAAGAGCTGCACTAAACCAGACCAGAACTGGACCCCCCAGATTCAGCCCAACCCACAAGCTCCTAGCTGGCTCGTGGGGGTGTGGTAAGTAAAATTTATAAGAAACATATATGTTGTTACAACATTGATTGTGGGTTTCATCGTTGCAGGGTATGTCTGCAGAGATGAATCAAGTCGGACCAGAACTGAAAGCCGCTTCTGTTCTGCAGAGCTAGTAAGTAAAATTTAGTAGCTACATATACAGTACTGTATGTAAGTTGTTAAAGTGATATAGGTTTAAAAGTGTAGAGCAAGACGGGAAGGGTTTCTAAAGACTTAAAACATATATAAATACTAAAATAAATATGACATTGCTACTTCACGGATTTTCACTTTTTGCAGGGGTTTGGAACCT
>JARVLU010001073.1:5749787-5775302 GCA_031762415.1 Simpsonichthys santanae | reverse complement strand
TATTATTATTATTATTATTATTATTATTATTATTATTATTATTATTATTATTATTATTATTATTAATAATAATATTATGATTATTATTATGGTAGATAATTTAAAAGTTGATGCACCAAATCAAACCAACCTTGATTTTAAAGACAACTCAAATGGACTCACAAATCTCCTAGTTCCTTTACTTTAGAATTAATTTCTGGTCATTGTTTAGTCCGTTGTAAATTTTATTATTTCATTTCCCTTCACATCCTTGTCAAATTCAGAATAGAATTCAAAATCTTACTTATAACCTACAAAGCGCTCAACAACCTAGCTCCATCTTTTTAATACTGTATATATTTTTATCAAAAATTTTTTAATCATTTCTTCCATTTACTTGTCATTGTATATGGTTTTTTTTTTGTGATCATGAACTGCTGTCATCTGTGTTCTTTGTAAATGAGTTCTCGAGGCTCACTGAGACTAACTTGTATAAACAAAGGTCGAATGAATGAAAAAAAATTTAAATGAAAGGAAATCAAACAAAAACATAAACAACAGACAATCTGATCTATATAAGCTCAGGAACAGAACAAAAGCAGTCCACATTGCATAAATAATATGCACACTGTAGTTGCAGTGCATGGTCTGACAAAGCAGTACAAACTATAAACACAGTTAAAATAAAAAAGTAGAGAGTAATCAGATCTTATGAAAATGTAATCATGACAACTATTACATTATCCACTCAGGCGTTAAAGAAGCCTGCAAACCACTGAAGGAAAAGTCTAGAAAGCAACTTGCTGAATACTGCATGGTGAAACGTTTCATATTATTACCGTCTGACATGGTTGACTGTATGAGACAAAGAGATACAACTTATGCATTTCCTATTCAACAACCACTGCTACAGTGCAGCACCAAAGCTTTGTCCCACAACTTCACAGTATCAAAGCTAACAAGATGAGTTTTACTCAAGCAGCATAGAGGATAATAGAGAATAAAAACACAATGCAAAATGAGGTATACCACATGTCTAAGCAAGTCTAACCTGGAACCACAGCATCTTTAGTCAGAGCCTTTCCTGAAAGTGAATCAGCCTCACTGCAGCCTCTTGTTAGTGTTGCAGACTTCCCAAGTCCCAGAGCAGCACAGCCTTGTTCTTCATGCAAACATCTTTTATACTAACAGGGTGGGAGTGCTGACTCACAAGCCAAGACTTGCTCTTTTAAACTCGCAGCCCTTGTGTCGGGGCGATAAATCAAAATGCTGGCAAAGCCAAAATACTGTATTTCCATGCAATCCTTTTCTATATTGTGGAAATTAAGCCAGACGAAACCGGTCAGTGTTCACTCCTCAACAGCTTTAGCTAACCAAAAACAATCTCTGGATTTCTTTAGTCTGTTCATGGTTTTACTTTTGGTTATTTTTGCTCTTTATTTTCTGATTTGTAGAAGAGGTTTAATTTAATGAGAAGCCAAAGGAGCCGTCCAGGTGCTAAAAATCTTTATGGCATATAATTAAGTCAGTTTTACAATCCTACAGTGACAATGCGTCTCCAAATTTATTTTCAATAGCTTCATTTCTTGAAACTGTAAATGAAAAGTGTTTATTATTGGACACACACAAAAAAAATTAAACTATTATCTAATTACATGGGGGTTATTGTAGTTTCAGTGCAGTAAAGAAACCTGTTCCCAAAGCTAAATTTTCTAAGACAGAGCCTGACAGGTGTGTGATATCTAAAGCTGCCAGTTGCTGAGCGTTTTCAGCCAATCTCCGACCAGGACCGCCCCACCCCTTGCACGTTCGGTAGACATTATAAAGCTACAATCCACACAAAGGTCACAACACCAGAGTCACAGCTGGGACTGACTCCATCAGTCAAATTAGAAAGAGAGATGAATGCATTTATAATTTCACCATTAATTTGTCGCCCTGCTTGGACTGTTGTCACATTAGTGTTACATTACAGCGTTGATTGTGTTATCTATTCTCTATTACACAGAGTCACTTGGGCTTTTTAATTATGATTTCGTTTTAAACAAGCTATTACTGCTGTTGCGTTGAAGTCTGACATTAAAATGTAATAATAGTGACAATATTTCTCAACTAAAATAAGATAAAATCAAGAGCTTTGCCTTTTGTCTTAGTTATTTCTTCAGCAAAATGGACTGGAGCAATGCCCTCCATATTGATCCCACTTCCATCTATGTCTTTTGGTCATGATCCATACCTCGTGACCAGTTTTTTGGTGCAAGTTAATAAATTAGCTTCCTTTGTAGGATGGCCCAGCTCAGCTTTAAATGTAAAATGAGGAGTATTATCGTCTGGAGGGAGCTTGGAGCTGCTGCCCCTTGGTAGTGAAAAGAGGCAGAAGAGGTGGTTGAGGCATTTTTCATTCACCCTTTATTTGCCTCCTGGTACCTCCCTCTAAAGGTTCTGTCTGAGGTCATGTCCCACTGGCAGAACCCATCCAGGGGACATGACTCAACCTTATTACCGTATTTTTTTGCCCTATAAGTCACAGGTTTTTTTTTTTTTTGTGTGGTTTTTTTTTTCTTTTTTTTTTGCATAATTCACATGTCCTGTGACTTATACGCCAAAGCAACTTATTTATGTCCCCCCCCCCCCTCATATTTATGATTTTTTTTGGCTGAGATATGACCGTTTTCATTTATTCTGACTGAAAATATTGAACACTACCATTTTCAGCCACTAGATGGCACTCGAGTAGTATGGCATGCCGTTGTGCCATGTAATAAGTAAAAGTGACTATAAAGACACAATTGGCGTGCCATAGAGTGACCTTTGTCCAGCTCGCCCGGAGCAATCATCAAATCAGCTGCATTTTGCTGCGCCGCCCTGGCAAAATGCAGCTGATTTGACCATTAAAGTGCATTTATTAAGTAAAAGTCCAACTGAGACACACTTTTCCTAGAATTTCAAGCAAACAAATAATTGTTTTTAAGTGATAATCTTGTTAAATTCTTGTTAAAGTCCTCCCATGTTCACTCCCACGGCCACCATTTGGCAGCTAATTGATTTTTGGCACAACACCTGCCCACATTTCCATTCATTATCTATAGCCACTTCTTCCACTTCCTATGGCATGTTCCCGTTCCTGACAATATCCAGTAACTTGTAGAGGAATGGACCAACAGTCTACAGGTCATAATCAACAGCCTGATCAACTCTATGCAAAGGAGACGTTGCACTGTCTGAGGCAAATGGTGATCACACCAGAAACTCACTGGTTTTCTGAAACCTGTGGACCACCCAATACAATAAAACTACTTGTTTTAGAGTGGCCTTTTATTGTGGTCAGCCTAATGCACCCATGTGTAATAATCACACTGTCTAATCAGCCCGATATGCTACACATGTGAAGTGGATGGCGTATATTAGCAAAGAAGTGCTCACTAACTTAAATTTAAGACAATCTGTGAACAATATTTGAGAGAAAAAATTATTTTGTGACACAGAAAAATGAAAAAATAGGAGCAACTATAAGTGTGTTTACGTTTTAAGTGTATAGTGTTGTTAAGCAGTTTTTATTTATTTATTTTGTTGCTTGATTTTAGTTTTGACAACAAGTCAAAGAAATTTTTGAGATATCAAGGCCTAAAAAAACATTGTAACTGCTCTCATCTTAATACGGCAGCGACTCAAATCATCTGCCGTGATAGTGCTTGAGGCAAGAACCTGATAATTATCTAATAACGGAACCTCCTTTTCTTGTCTGCATTGAGCCTCATTAGTTTTCAGAGCAAAAGCTAACTCACATTATGTTTTCCTGAAGATTTCACCCCCATTTGCCACTCTTCACTTCACAAACCGCTACTTTTGGCTCACAGCAAAATGTGATGGACAAGGACAGGCGCTGTAGTAACAAATTGTAGTCTTAAGGCATAAACTCCCTTTGCAACAGGTGCACTAAAAGAAACATGACTCACATGGGCTTCATAACGGCTTGTTCTGCCCTAAGCATCACAGTTTGTGCCAAGAAGCTCTGCTTCAGCATGAGCCTGACTAGGCTTTCTGACACTTGTTGGGGAGCTATTTTTAGCACATCACAGCGAGAAAGACAAGAGCCGGGCCCAAATCCCCAATTAAAGTGACTGGAACAGAACAACAGTGCAGGGATCACACAGTGTCTTTGCACTTGTGTGTGTGTCTGAAAGGTTGAAAGTGTGTATGACTGATGGGTGTGCATGAAATAGTTGTTTTCCTTCATTAGGGGCCTCTGGCATCTGTTACATGCAAGTAGCAAATATTGAAAGATTTGCTGGCCAAAAACGTTGTCATGTTTATTGCAGAGGGGGAAAAAAAGTATTTGGGCCTTTAACCCTTTGTGTTTTTCCACCTATGGTTTTCAAAGTGTTTGATATACCAGTGTAACAAAATAAAACTCTTTACTTAAATGATATAGAGTGAATGTTGTAAATGATGGCTAAAATTCAAAATCAATGCGCATCCACAAAAGAAAGCCTAATGATCATAATTTGCTACCGTGTTTTTCCGTCTATAAGGCGCATTAAGTGAAACAAGTCATTTACAATAACCACATAAAATCAGTTCAAGGTCAGTAAGCACAACCAGAATTAATTCATAAGGCGCACTGTCGATTTTTGAGAAAATTAAAGGATTTTAAGTGCGTCTTATAGTCCAAAAAATGGGATAACTTTGCAGTGCAGGATATCTAACAATGAGCGAATGCTGCAGGGCTAACAATAAATCAGCATTTCTAAAAGGTAAAAGAAAAAAGCTTATTTTTGTCTTCCTCACTTGAACAAACAGAATATTCGTACACATTTGAGTACAGGTTGTCCTCGACCTACAGCGGTCTCTACCTACGGCGCTCCATACTTACGGCGCCGCCCCCAGTGACGTCATCGCGCCGTTCGTTGCCTTTTTTTATGCAGCATTTTATATTTTTTTGTTTTGTTTTTTTAGGGTATTTTGTTAGCTAACTGCTTGGAAACACATTAAAACACATTAAAATGGCCGTTCGAAGTTGTTTTACATTGAAAAAATGTGTTTAAAAAGACGTTACCGATCGCCGTTTTAGTTTCGGTTTCGATTTACGGCCGTATATGCGGACATACGGCGCCATGTGCGTTCTGTTCCGACCTACGGCAGAATCGAGCTACGAACAGTCCTTAGGTCCTGAACCCATTTGTAACTCAAGAATTACCTGTATTTACTTTTTTTGTTTGTTTTGTTTTGTTCTCAATAGTTGCAAAAAGTGAAACTCATATTATTTAGATCCATTATACATGGAGTGAAATATTTCAAGACTTTACTCCTCGTAATTTTGATGACTGTGGCTTTTAGTTGAGTCGAATAAAGTTTTGACTTATTATACAGATTTGTTTTGCTTAATGCGCCTTATAATCCAGTTCACTTTATAGTCCAAAAAATACGGTAAAGTTACCGGTAAATTAAGGCTGTCATCACTAAGCCTTCCGTTTAGTTATTTATTTATTTATTTATTTATTTTATTTTTTTACACTGACACCTTTTAGTTCCTAATAATTCCTTTCCAGTTGGTATGATTTTTTTTTTTTTTTTACAGTTTCTACTGGCCAACCCCCACCCATTGAAATACCCTCTGAGCATCTCAACATCTGTTTCTGTCATTGTAGTTTATTTTGAAATCATGGTCACACGTGCGCTCAGATTTATTGTCAGAATGCCTGTGTCACTCTCCAAGGTGATCCACTCAGCGAGATGCTTCCTCTGCTTTTAAACAGTGTGTTGTTTTGTTTTAATTAGCCCTTCACGAGGAAAGGCCGAACAAAACAAGCACTCATTGTCAGAAGCATGAATCATTGCAAGTTGGCTTTATGTTGGAGCGATGACTGGTAGGTGGATGAGGAGGTGGAGAAGACTGGGGTAATAGGTCAACGGGTAGATAATCAAAGAACAATGAATATTTATTGATGAATAAAAAGTTTTTTCTCCTAAAATGTTCATTCTAAAATGTCCTAAAGGCAAAACAGATTAAAAGTTTGTAGAATAGTGCAGTTAAAAATGTTCACGCTTTAAGATGTTTTCACATCTCTTAAGTCAAAATTTATATTTTGCAGCAGAAGACTAAAAGCCATGATTGGTCCAGCCTGCATAAATGAACTTTAGATGGTTCAGACAAACATGGCAACACACAACACAAAAACTGAATAAATTAATATAAACACTTCCAGCTGAACTATTTTAAGGCACATGGTTTGACCAGTAGGGGAAGGTTGCAAGTGTTGCATTTCACTTCTTCACCTGCACAAACTTTTTTTTTTAATTTCCACACTTGAGATCAGAACTGTTGTTAGGTTTGATATCACTTTGTTTCTGGTTTCCTGTTTTCTCTACTCACCTGGTCCTGATATTTAATTATCACACCTGCATCCAATTAGTCATTATCTCCCTCAGCATATATAGCTCCACCTTTTGTTGCCCCATCTTCTTGAATCTGTATGATTGTTCCTTCTTATGCAGTAGTTTGGGTTCTTGAGTTTATTTTCCAACCTTGTCTCATTTTCCCTGCTTTGTTTTTGTTTGGTACCACCAGGGAGAATGTAGCCCTCATTAAAAAGTAAAATTTCTTTCTGAAGATTTAAAGTCAGAATGTTTGCTTGGACATACAACTAAATCATAGCTCATCACTTGAACATATTCTCTCTATACAGGTCAAATATTCTCAAATATAAAGGGTTACTTGTATTGGGTGCAAATGTAAATAAAAGGCCTGAATTTTCACATTTTAATTTCATATTTTAATTTTACAATTTTCCATCAGCAGCAGCTTGACATTTTTCACAACACTGATAAATCACCTTATGTTGGGCAGGTAAAAATGACCATCTGTTGGTGCCAGATAATCTAGTTTGTAATGGTTTTACATAATTCAGATGAAATTATATAACCTCTGTTATGCCAGACATATAATTTTCATGGAGATTAAATTAGCCATTTTTATTAAATGGCTATTTTTCGGTAGATTCAGAAATCCAATAGGAATGGTGTTTTCTTTGCTTGCACATCTGAAACTGATATTAGAAATAAACAGGTTTGAGCTGGAAGGTGCTACTTTAACCATTAAAGTTATATTTATATCCAGTTTTTTTTCTAAATCTGGTTCCTCCATGGGTTGTGAGGGAGCTGGTGCCTGTCTCCAGCAGTCATTGTGGGAAAGGCGAGGTAGACACTGGATGTGACAAATCCATCACAGGGTCACACGGAAACAAATTAACCAATTATTTACCCTCTCACTCACACATGCATGTTTTTGGTCTGTGGGAGAAAACGGGTGTACCTGAAAGAAACCCACACATGATCAGGGAGAACATGCAAACTCCACACAAACAGACAGGCCCGGAAGCAAACCTGTGACTTTTTATTTATTTATTTATTTATTTATTTTTGCTTTGAAGCAACAGCACTAACCACTGTCCAGTGTGCCATGTAAGATTATATTTCATACGTTGATTTTATCCCCTTTTTTATTTTGCCTGATTCAAAATCAACACATTTGTTAAAAATAAAAGGTCCATAAAGCTGTACACCTTTTAATGTTTCTGTTTGTTTCCCCGTGTGATTGAGCAGTCACAGTGCAGTGGGTTGCAGTGGCGGGTTCAGAGATGCTTCAGCGTGTTGAGTAAACCACACAGCTGTGCGCCCACATTCTGACATGGAGGAAGTTAACTCTGTGCAACATCAAGCAAAGTGAAGCGTCTGCAATATTAATAATAGCACAAATAAATGAGGGAAGGGAATTAGTCTCAGTGCAGCACCAACGTAACGTGACAAATGAGGTCATCTCAGCTAACAGAGGCGATGTGTCGGATCCATCATCGTACATGAGACAGATAATCGGAGGTCATGCGTTAAAGGCAAACTGGCTGAGTGGAAACAAAAGGCCTGTAACCTGAAACAGGTTATTTGCAAACACTAATAGTCAAACTACCATGTTAAATTTGCATTTATTCCTAAAATTCAAATAAAACGTACTACCGTAATTTCCGGACCATAAACCGCCACTTTTTCACAGGGTTTGAACACCTCGGCTGCAACTGTGACAAAATTAGTTGGTTCCTCTAATATTAAGGTCTAGCGCTTGTCTAATGTAGCAATTAAGAAGTCAAATTCAAAAACAGTGCTGCGGCTAATTTATGGATTTTTCATTTACATTATTTATTTATTTTTTACACACAGTGATTGCTGGACATGGGCACCGGCAACTCCCGTGACCCAAAATGGAAGAAGCAGGTAAAAGAGGATGGATGGAAGGATGGATGGGCTAATGAGCTTTATGCGACAAAAATATTTAGCCTTGTCACACCTGAGCATTTACATAGTTGTCAAATGCACATTTCTCTTGGGGGGATGGATCCTTGTGACTCGTTGAAACTACCTGTATAAATAAAAGATAATAAAATAAAATTTGACCAATGAAATTACCAAACAATCACAGTGTGGACGTTCTCTCCTCCTCTTCCTATTATGCCCGCAGGGAGTGAGGAAACTAAATATTTGCTGCCACTCAAAATAAGTTACTCATGCATTAATGTGGCCCTCCGAGCTCAATGGGGCGCTTGGTCAAAACTGGCCATACGCATGACTTTTGTTCAAGTCTGCCCGTGGCTCACGACAGAAGAGCAGTTTTAAAAAAATCCTCCATAACCAATGGGCTTTGAAAAGCAACTGCATGATGAAAAGGACAGTACAAACTTGTGCAGGAGGAAGATGAAGATTATGAGCAATGACTTCCTGGTAGGCTACACACATTATATACAGAGGTATAAAAATACCAACAAATAGGGTCTAAAATATATGTACAATATATTTGCAAAATTGTTTGTTTTTATTTAGTGGGCTTAATTCGGGTGCGCTCAGTAGTCCAGAAATTACGGTAGATCACTGAATGTTTCAGTGGTTGGCGGTAATTGGTCCATTCTATACAGTATTTTATATGTTCATTAAGGAACACCTAAACACACACACACACACACACACACACACAAAAAAAAAAAAAAAAATCCCTCGATGATTCTGCTAATCTCTGTATAAATTGCAAGTCTATGCCATGGCCACATATAGTCAATTATTTACTCACACCTAGGAACCGTTTAGAGCTGACAATTAACCTAACATGCATGTTTTTGCTGATTTCACATAATGGTGTTTGCTTGTATTTATAATAAAACGAATAATAAGGAAACGTTGTTCCAGCTGATTTCTTAACAAACAAAACACAGTAGTTTCTTTAAAATTAAAAACAATTACTGTATAGAAAAAACACGGGAGTACAATTTTTACATTTTTACTAAGACATGTTTTTGTTTTGTCATAATTTTGCTAATATTTTTATTTACTTGTCAATTTATCCGAGAACCTTTTTTTGTATAGGATTTTAAATTCCCAAAGGAGAAATTGTGCAGATCCATAGGTTTTAGGTGATTTTTTTTATTTTGTTCTCCCTCAAGACAACGTATGAATCACTTAAATATATTTTTCTGTTTCCCAGAAAAGTAATCATCCTCATAATCTGCTCTGTGTTCAGGTGGTTTTATTTTTTGGGTTTGCCTACATGCTAATCTGACTGGGCCTCTTTGTATAATCCCACCTGATTTTCACCAGAGCCTAAGCCAACCAGCATGTCCAAGTATAAAGGTGGTTGGGATGGGGGGGGGGGGGGGGGAGAGACACACAGATGTGCCAACTTTGCAAAAATAAACTGTTTGATATAAGGTTTCTTGTAATTTCACTCTTCATTTGCAACAACTTGTGATCATTTTACAAGTGTTCATAGATCAAAATGTGCATTTGTTAAAAACTTTGTTTGACAAACTCACTGTGACAGGTCTGTCGTAGTAAACGAGGGACCAATACCAAGGTGACGCTGTGGAGCACTGTTTTATTTTGACAGGTCAGCCGCCACGATGAGGCGGACCGCAGTAACAAGATTTACGCAAGCTGGGTTTCAGCCTGTGCTGGTCAAGCTCTTTTTAAGACTTTGAAGAAAAAGCCATAGCAGGAACCATTAAGAGAGAACCCAGTGCAGCGGATGAAATTCACTTCGTGTTTACTTCCGTAACAAACTGTAAAATGGCCACCAGTGCCATCAGCTCAGAACTGGCAGACCCCCGTGGGACTCAAATACAGTTATACTGCCTAGTGAAGTGTGTTGTAGTCTCAATAGACAAATTAGAGCCAAAACGTTTTACTTGTGATTAGAAAATAAGACAAAGGGACTCAGATTTCACAGAAATGGAAGGACTGGGGTGGTGAAAAAAGCCAGCGGGTGTTTTGACTGAACTGAATTTTGAAACATTTGCAGGAGATGGTTTGTTTCTTTATGTGTTTGTATGATAAATAAAAAAAAGTCTGCATGCAACAGCGTATCAGCGTAGAAAATACTTGCACGTTTGTGGTCATTTTCTGCATTTCTGGGGTCATTTTTCTTATTAATGTCCTCATTGTTGAGAAATACGAGCAGACGTTCTGTGATGCCATCAGGGAAGCAACTGGGTGACCCCAATTATATTCTGAAACATGACAATGATCCTTGACGTACAGCCGAAACATCATCTGGGTAATTAAGAACTAGAAGTTATTGAAATTATGGTATGACCTGATGTTAACTGGAGAGTGACTCAGAACATAAAGTTCTGAGTCATCCCACATTTACATCCGTTCTCCAGTTAGTTTTGAAACAAACGAGACAAACATTCACTCTCTCACTCACATCTAGAGACAATTTAGAGTTACCAATCAGCCTCACATGCATGGTTTTGTCTGTGGGAGGAAACCGGAGTACATGTAGAAAACCCACACATGCACAGAGGGAACATGCAAACTCCACCCAGAAAGGCCCCGGACCGGAATTTGAAATACGAAGCGTTTTCTTTCTGCAGTGGTGCAAACTTTTCAAATTAGTGTGCACATTTTAAAGAACATCTGTCAATTTAACAAGTGTATTTTTTTGGGGACAGTGGTAAAACGGTTTAAGTGGATGCACCATAAAGATTTTTATTAAACCTGACCTCTGACTCTGTGTTTGTCAATTTTCTTATTTTTATCCAGAGGCCTTTCTTTCTTCATCAACAAAGTGTCTCATGTTCAGTAAATAAACAGAACATTTCAGTTTCATGTTACATACAGTACTGTATACTGATATCTTTATTTTTATTTATTTTTTTTATTACATTTGGTTTTGCCTTTTTTTTTTATCTTAACCCTTATCCTGCAGTTAGGAAATATAATTTGGAACTTTGTTTCAGAATTAGTTGGTTTGAACAAAAATATCAACCCTAAACTTTTGTTTTACTAAAAAAATTTTTGCAATGTTAAGTTTTTTTTTTTTTTTTTTTTTTTTAGATAGCACCTATAACCTTCACCTTCCGAGTATAATAGAAAAATAGTTTCACAAAATAAGAAACGCATAAAGGTACGTGTCTAAGCTTATTTTGTCTACCCTAAGTCACTGCAGAAATATTGCAGTGCAGTATGGTGAACTGAGGAAAAGGACCCAGTCCTGAAAATAAGTTTGTAATGTTTTTTTTTTTATTTTTTTATTTATTTATTTTTTTAGTCCATGGTTCAAAAATAAGACAATTTGTGTGGAATGGCCCAGTTTGTGTTCAAACATGATGAATGAATGTATCAATCATGAACAGAGTGAAACTGCAAAGGGCAGGTTTGCTTCTTGGGAATGACACAAATTGAAATAAAAACCTGCAGCATGATCCTGTAATGTAAAGATATTTTTAAACAGAGAAAGGACACAAGCCCTGGGCCACTGACATTCACGTCTTTATTCCTACCCTGACTGGTTTTAACTGGTATGAAAACACTGGATGTTTCTATTCAGCTACGACTTCAAGTGACTTCGTGCCCTAAATATTGCACGGTGGGTTCAAAAGTGCTGCGCATGACTGATTCAACCCTGGAGAGATGTTTTCATGTTCTGTCGTTGCAGAGACTGAAATAAAGTTGCACATGGTGCAGAAGTCATGTGAAAAAGAAGCGATTTGACCTTTGCAGCATTAAAATCAAAGTGCATGCTGAGTGTAATCCCATGGCTGTTTTTAAGACCAGAAATGTTCAAAGCTTTGATAAACCTTCTATGTGGCAGGGCCAGAAGTTTCTGACCTCTGAATTAAGGTGAGTCAAAGCTACAGAATTAAATGTGCATGCGGCTTTTTGTGAGCAGACGTTTCAGATCCTGTCAAATGAGTTTGGCTGTTTTGTTTGCATCGTTCTTGATCAGTGACACCCCCCTGAGTAATGAACCAACTTTTATTGTTGTTTTGAATAAAATGGAAATTTGAACTGTTGAAATGCACATCACCTCCAGCGTCTCATCATGTTTAGG
Organism: Simpsonichthys santanae; assembly: GCA_031762415.1. Taxonomy (NCBI): domain Eukaryota; kingdom Metazoa; phylum Chordata; class Actinopteri; order Cyprinodontiformes; family Rivulidae; genus Simpsonichthys; species Simpsonichthys santanae. The sequence goes on along the minus strand of JARVLU010001073.1, from coordinate 5,762,950 downwards.
AGCGTTTCAAACTTCAGCTTAGACTTTTTCCACCTGTTTTTTCTGTCAAATAAGAAAATATTAAGACACATTGTCAAGCAACTTTAGAGAAATTGTTTGGTCTTGCTTAATTTATATTGTTTTATGTGTAAAAATTACTTTTTTTTTTTTTTGCAATCCACAAAGGACACTATATTACAGATCACCTTTTATGTCAGAGTTTAAGATTATTATTTTGAGAAATGAAACGTTGCCGTCATTTTGGTCAAACCATAAAAATAAAATTCTGATCAATATTATAGGATTTCACAAAGTTCAAGTCAGTTTTATTCTCATTATCATTTCACATGGTACATGAGGTGGAACGAAATTATGTGCACAGCCCAAAAATAGAAAAATATAAAGTATAAAAATAAACCGTAAATAAGGATAAATCTAAGATATATGCTAAACACTGATAGTGTAAAATATGGTACAACAGCCCAAACAGTGTGAGCAGATAATTAGAAATGAATACAGCAGCATGGATAATCAGCAGCAAAGATATCAACAATTTAAAGTGGCATTATAAGTGATTTTTTTTCTTTTTGTGTGTGATACAATGTCACATGACATGTCAGTGTGACAAAACGTCACATTCTGAGTTTTTAAACATGTCTCGGCTACAACTGTGTCAAGTTTTAGCTCAAAATCAGGAGAATTTGTCATTTTGTGGCTGGCTAATGCTAAATACAGTAGTTGTAGCAGCTATCTTGAACTGAATTCACTCCAGTTACAGACAAACGTACATCCAATGGTCATTTCCTAAAAGTTTAACTGAAATACATTTTATGGTTCATGAGATATTTTGCTAACAGACATGGAGTTGACTCTAAATACAGTACTTAATGGCAAAATAGAAAAGAAGCTGGGGGTCAGTTCCAACAAAATTCAGGCCATTACTGATAATATCAGCTGAGTTATGGCCATTTTGGAGTTTTAACGTCTGCTGACTGTGGCAGCCATCTTGAATTTTTATTGGGCAATAACATTTATGTGGATTTATTTGGACTCTGCTGTAAACTTATAACAACTGTAGTCAAAGTTAACTTATTTTAATTAAGATGCAAAACATTAAAAAAACTGAACAACAGTTTAAATTTTACATAAGTATAAAAACGTTATAAAAAGCAGATTTAAGCGTGACAACTAGGGTTGCACGATATTATCGGCATGGTATCGTATCAGACGACATTGGTGTTAAAGTTAAATATTGGACATCGGCCATTTCATCAAAAAGAACTCACCGATATAAAAGACAGTTTTTTTTTTTGTGCAACCCAGTGACAAGGTGCAGCGCCAGCACAACGTGACGACGTCACACGCTGCGGTGCTGATCTGAACACGGCGGAGAGGAAGAAGTCACAATGTCGGCCGTGTGGAAGTTTTTGTTTGTTTGTTTGTTTTGTGGATATCGGATTCCAAAGAGTTTTGAACTACGTTGAGCCTTGCTACATCGTCTCCAGTCAGATATTTTTCCAGCGTAGCCAGTCACAAACCGTCATTTCCAACATCATTGAGAAGCTAACAGCTGATAGCACTTGGGTGAGTTTTACCACAGACATTTGAGCGTCGCATTAGCGTCGTTAGCATGATTAGTCTACGGCACAATGCATAGAAAAACTTTGAACTTAAAGTCTGTCCTTCATGCACAGGAGTGCAGAGGATCCCACACTGCAGCTGGAACCTGGAACAAACTTCTACAAGTGAGACAGCGTCGCAGGTGACTAATGCTAATAAATAACATTTAACACTTTTTTCATTTAATAAAAGTTAAAGTGCTTTGCATATGCTGTTACTGAACTACAGCTCTTACACATTTTTTGTAGCAAATAAAAATAAGAGGGCTATTTTCTGGTAAAGGAAGGTATATAAAAGTATTGGTTATCAGCCAAATAAGTTTGCATATTGGATATCAGGCAAAAAATCCAATATGGTGCATCCCTAGTAACATTTGTAACTGCTTGAATTTATTTTATTTATTTATTTTTTTACACAAGCCACACTGTCAAAACCTCGTTATCATCAGAGCAAACAGGACCAGCTGTGAGGAGCAGGTAGTTAGAGGAACAAGTCAGAAAACTTGTCCTGCCCGAGGCTGAAATCACTTCAGGTCCTGAGTGGCTGCAGAATGTAACAATCTGAGTGAATCAATCATACGAGACTGACACAGTTCCTGCGAGGAGAACACCCTCTGATTAAATTGCCCATTTGGCTGAATCCCAGGTGTAAATCTTTGCATTTCTCTTGGTGATAATCTGCTTCTCCTGAGTTAATAAACGATGTCACGCGTGTCCTGGTTATGACGGGAGGAGAGGACGGAGTTTTCTTCTGGTCTCGGTTTACCTCTGCACCCCTCACCCAACCACAGGTGATAATGTAACGCAGAGGGTTTGGGGAACGACACGGTAAACCGTGGGGAAACGAGGCTGCGGTGACTGTTTGTAATCCTCCTCAGATGCAGTTAAAACGCTGCAGCCCTTTTTAGGTTTATGGAACAAACCATCCAGAGGATTACTGTCCGCAGAGTCGCCGCGGCAACAGATGCAAGATGTGCAAACAGACGCACAACTAGGCTGATTCATGAAAATAACTGGAACATGTCTACAAGATGCATTCATTTACTTGATTTGTGTGGGTTTTTTTTTTGTTTGTTTGTTTATTTGTTTTGTTTTGTTTTTAACTGTTGGTTGATTTGTAAAAGCTGGACATTACTGGTAATATAAAGATGTTGCATTTTTAAACCTGTTTTGGCACAACATCACTTGATCAGTCATGTTAATGATTTATTAGAGATGCACCAATCAATTAGCTAATACTGACCACTTTTTTTTTTTTAAACATCTGCAATCAGCCATGCCGGTGCATATTTTACTAACAAGTAGGAAAATAAACATGCAGCAGCTGCTACAGCCAACTTGTCTTAACTCGTAATTTATTTATTTTAAGTAAGAATGCTCTATGTATTTTAAAGTGTACAAGAACTTCTAAAAGTTATGATTATTTAAGCTTGTTGATTAATATTAGTTAAACCAGAAATGAATACATAAGTAATTAATGTTTATCGGACATTTGCAGCCCTCATTACATAAAGGGGACAGAGGTATGAACCATTAAAATATTCATATCTGTCAACCTTTATTTCAGAGGTTTGGTTTTGGATTTGAAGATGATGAAACACAGAGATAACTAAAATAGGTCAACTTATTATGCATAATGTTAAAATCAACACCCCAAGGGACAATAAATTGTACTACATTTTTACTTTCATACAAAAAATAAATGCCAGTAACTTAATTTCTTTCTATTTTTTTTTGTCCTGTTAAACATTTCCAGAGTTTTAAATTTGGCAAAATGTAAAAAAAAATAATAATATTCAGAGCATGCACTGAAAAATAAAATAAAATAAATAAATAAAAAAGCTAAATAAGCTGAATTAAAACAAGAGTTTTGGCACTGTGGGCTGATTCAAAACAGGCTATGGAGGCTGATTCCATAACAACAATGTGTAATCCAGAGTTATTTAAAAAAAAATCCTAGTTTGTTTATTTCTCAAATACAATATGATGTATTGTCAGGAACATAAACTATTCAGACTAAAAAGCACAGACAGATGGAAACAATCTTCTCCTTGAATGAATGAAACTCACCAGCTGATGCTTTCCGAGAAGAAATCATGGCCAAGCCGTCTCCTCCTTAACGCTCATCTCCTGCAGAGAAACAGACTCATCTCTGTTCAGGACAGTCTCCCTCTCCCTCCTCTTCCTCCCCCTCTTCACATTCAACAAGACTTTCCCAACATCTGTCGCTCCGGAGTCACTCCTCCCCTCCTTATTCATTAATTCCTTTCTCCGGCCGTCAAACACCTTGGGGAGTTTTCAGATAATTATAGCAGTAAAATAATTTAGGTCGACTCTGTCTCTTTGTTTTTGAGTGCTGATGCCGTGTGGAAGCTGCTGCTGCTGCTGCTGCTGCTGCTGATGATGATGATAATGAAGATGATGAAGATGATGCTCTGACCGCGGTGCTGATGCTGTCTCTCTTCATTGCGGTCCGCTCATCTGGAACTAAAGTCCCACAGATTTAAGGCAGGATAAACGCCATGTGTCAGACCCTAATACCCTAAATCCCCCCCAAGTAACTGGTGTATTGCAGTTCCCCCAGACACCAAACAGATTGTTTATTTACAACAAATGGAGGAATATTTCACTTGCTTTTGTTTGTTTGTTTGTCTTTCTAACTCATCATATTGATTTTGTAATATGTATTGGCCTTTGAGCTATAAATGCAAATTTAATAAATATTTTTGCTTGTCCTTTTTGTCTTTTTTTAATGCAGAAAATTTAGTTGAGTTTAGATATATTATCAAAATTTTATTTTTCATGAAAAGCCACAATTATTTAAATATTTCTCCTCTGAAAGATTCCCAAAGGAAAATTTCAGAATGAAATGGTGATGCCTCTAGTGGTCGTAGATGGAACTGCAAGTAAAATGTCTATGAATGTGTCAGCGTAGAAGGTATTTTAGCCTTATTCATTTTTTTTTTTGTATATATATAATCAGTGAGCTTAGTATGGTTTGATTGCTATCCCTGCATAAATAGTTGTTGCCAAAACATAATCAGTATAAGAAAAGTTGTTGTGTGTTTGTTGTTTAAAAGACCTAAAACTGTCACATTTAAACACAAATATATTTAAATTATATTGCACTCAATAAATAAAACAATGAAGGACCTTTTCACATAATAAGATATTTTAAAATTTCTGATTTATGAATTCTACTATTTTTGTGACAACTGTCATCAAAACATAATGCAAATGTTATATATTAACTATGACTAAACAATTTTTGGTAATTTTTAGGTGGTTCTACACAATTATATACCTTAAAACAATGCAAATTTAAAATAAATCTGTCATTTTACTGTCAAGTTCAGTGTGCTAGTCAAAAGTACCAATAGGCTCACTTGAAGATGATAGTAGGCAAAACTTCACTAATATGCAATAAAAGCAAAATAGACATTCTGAAGTCAAAGATTACTTCGCAGTTTGATTTTTCACAGACTCGCTCTATCGCGGTTTTTCATAGTAAGATTGGACATGACGCACAATTGGCTGATTGATGGATGAGCCGCACGATGGGCATTAAATATTTATTCAAAATAAATTATTTTGAATTATTTAGCACCTGTGCCCACATAATTAATTATAATATAATTTTTCACTTGTCACAGGTGGACTGAGAATGGAAACCCCTGCGATAAATGAGGCAAGCTCAGGGCCAAACGTTGCCCTCATTGACATCTTGGCCTCCCAGATGACATGTGAAACATAAAATACTTCTATCTCTTGACTTTTGTCCGTAATCTTTGATTATGATGTCGAAAGCAGAACAGAGAACATCAAATGAGACCAATCAAACTCTTGATGAGGAACCTGTCACCAAGAAAAGATGTTGGGTGTCTAACTTGAGTTAATGTAGTTTCTGAAATTGGCGCTTAGTTTGAAAAAGGTTTTAATTTTGACCCCCTTTTTGTAATTGAGTTTGACACCACTGGACTATATATGTATATATATATTTGTTTCAAGAAAAGCAATCAAATCTGTTTAGAAGTTCAAAAATAAAGAGGAAATGATGTAACAGAGGTTTATGAAAATATTTTCTAGAATAGTGTGCTGAAAATATGCAAATATTAATAACAAGGGTAGTAAAATCCCCATGCTGTAAGCTGTGAAGGGATATTTTTATATGTATATTTTATCTTTTAATGCTGGCATGTTTCCAGTACAGCACGTTGGTAACATTCGGCTGAGAGAGAGAGAGAGCATATCTACAGTCCAGTATTTTGATTCAGCACATGGAGCCAATCAAGATGCTCTGGTATTGTTTTTATACTTTTAAGTTGATAAGAGTTTGTCCAAAAATAAATAAATAAATATCTCTAGAAGTACAGTTTTCTGCTTCAGGTGTACTTTAGCACACAGATGAGGTCAAACAGGTCCCATGTGGTGGTATTCATTACCATGGTAACCAAGCAGTTAACTAGGTGTTGCTTTCTGTGAAAATGTCTACATGACTTGATGCTGTGCCCAGACATTTAGCGTATTGTGTTTTGGACCTAACTGTAGCCAAGGTGCTAAAACATGACTAAAAAGTTTTGGCAGTACAAACCATGAGACAAGTCCTGGTTCAATCCCCAAGTTGGGCCTGGAGTCTTTATGTTGAGTTGGCATGTTCGCCTCGTGCTTGCGTGGGTTTTCTCCAGGTGCTCTGGTTTCCTCAACATGCATGTCAGGCTGCCTTCAGGCTCACTTCTCCCTTGTGAGCTCAGTGGGATTTGCCTGGTAAAATAAAGGCAAGTAAATAAATACAGAAAAATAATTCATGAGCACCAGTGGCAATTTTAGCCTCTTTTTGGGGCCTAAATTTTAACTCATCAACCCTGAAAATTTAAGAAAGCATCATTACAATTTTGTAAAGAAACTCAGTTCTCAAACCATAGATTCAACAAATAATTTAATAAATTTGGAATAAAAATGGAATGAATGATCTGGCCAGTAAAATCTATGATTTTGTTTTGCACAAGTCAGATTTAATTTAAACCACAACACCACCCGTCAATCAGTCCAGTAGGTCCATCAGCAACTGACCAATCAGCAACCTCAATTTGTCCTGAAGTTAAATGTCCATTACCTGCAGGAGCTGGAGGGGAGGTGGATTAGGATGTGTGAGAAGCAGAATGTGCTCTGTTCACACAAGGGGAGCTGTTGGTCAGGCTAATTCTTGTTGTGCCATGGTCTCTAAAATCACTATTGAATTGTTTACTTTTTGAAGGTAAAAGTAGATGTTTAACAACCCATTACCAGGATTCAGGAAACTGCATCTACTTTATTGAAAATGTTCTTTATTACCCCCAGAGCCACCCCCACTAGGTGACCCCCACATTATGAAGCTTCTGACGCCAATGGCCACCGCATTTGCTCAAGCCAAGGGCCATTGTTAGCACTGGGGGGCTAAGTTCCCCTAAAGGTCAGAACCTAGAAACACCCCTGCTGAGCACAAAAAATCTATTGTCACACCTGAGACTAAAAGAAAAGTAAAAGCAACAAATCTCTGCTACATTTTCTTCGTCAAATCAAAAACAAAACGGGTTGTTGCTGCAAAGTTTTGAATAAATTTAAAAAAAATAATAGCACAACACCAATGGTGTTTTTGTGGGGCAAATTTAAAAAAAAAGTATAAACTTTTTGGGGTAAAGATGTCAAATCTTAAGTTCTGCTAATTATTTTACCACATATCCAAATTAAAAAAATAAAAAAATCACTCAGTCAATCACTCATCAAATAGCATTAAGGGCTTTCATCACCACGCTCAAACAGTTTCCTCAAAATTTAAGCAGATTTTCTGGATGCTTTGAGTTTTCCATTTGGCTCCCAGCAGGTGATGCTGGTCTGGAGTTAAACCTCACATTCAGTTTTAATTAATCCCCGTTGCCTCCGGTTCACTGGAAGGCAGCCTTTTACATCTTCATTTCATTTGCGCAATGGGGTGAATCTCAATTATGACGGCTCAGGAAGGTGCAAGAGGTTACTTAGTTTTACATCAGTCAGCACACAGGAATGTTAGGCTGGAGAACTTTCTATGTAGCTGTAACTCACAGAAGATTAATAATAAACCAACGAACGGATCATTTTACGAGTCACTTAGGATCCTCAGCTTGTATCCTTATGGGTTTTTTAGGAGGCAGTAACCTAAGAAAGCAGCTCATCAATAAGTGCATGTGGAAAGAACAGCATGGCCCAAAGGTAAACAGGCAATCAGCATATGAAGATACATCTGTCTGCTTCTTACCCGAGAGTTTAATTAGATTAGAAACCCCAGAGATGGGTCTGTTTAGACGAACAATGAGAACTGAAGCTAATTAGGAGAGAGAAATCATGAAACTTTAACTTTGGATAACATAATGAGCTTCAAAATCTGAGAGCTGACAGCAGCACTGACTGAGACCAAACTTTGGTGATGGGGAGCAGTTTCTAGCTGCACATGCACTTGGTTTAGAGCTTTTTGATACTTTAATTAATTATAAGTTGTGTTTTTTTAAATTGTGTCCCTGATGATAAACTAAACAAAAAAAAACTTTTAATTACAGTGTGCATGCTTTCACAGCCATTTCAGTTTCTTTAATTTGTTGGCTTCAGCTTCAGCATGAATAAATTTGATCAGATTCTTACAAACACACAAATCCAACTCAAGACCAAAAAAAAAAAATAATAATAATAATAATAACCTGCTGATGTCAAGCAAACTTGTCTGACTCATTTTCTGGCTTCATCTAATTATTGTCTTCTGCTTTCTTGAGTGTGTACATGTATGTAAAAAGAACAAGCTGACACCATCGAGATAAATGAAAATGAGGAATGGAGTTTATTGACCAATATTTAATGGATTCAAACAGTTGACTAAACCTGTTTTTGTTTCTTTGACCACCACCTCTGCATGTACAGATGGGAAGCATTAGACGTACTATTAAATGATTAATGTTCAGAGAATTGCATCGTGCTTCCGTTGCTTTCAGATGTCATTGCAACTTAATTCACAGCTGTGTTGTATAACCACGAGTATCCCGTAGGGAAATCAGATATGCATTTAACAACTGACCAACCTTGTCCTGTTGTGGAGGTTTGCAAATATTTTAGGTCCTAGTTTTAAAGGTTCTATTTCCACAATCCAAAAAACAAAACTTTGACCATGCAGCCTTTAAGTGCAAAAGGGGAAGCCATATATCTGCAGTCAGTCCATGTGTCAAATGACTCTACAGAAGATGAAACCCTCCAGATAGAGGGCGAAACGTCTTTCCACAAAGAAACTGCAGTCACTTTTTTCCAAGGGGCACGCTGGCGACAGTGGAAAAGAAAAAACTCTCCTTTAACTGGAGGAACCCTCCAGCAGAGCCAGGTTCAGGATGGACGACCATCTTTCTCGACTGGCTGAGGTTTTGACAGGGAAGACCAAACCAAAAGTTTTTGTACACTTAATATCTTACCTGTTCTAGATAATTATTTCCAATGGTCTGAGTGGGACCACAACCAAAGAGACACTCTAACAGTCCAGGTAAAATGTTTCAGAAACAAATATCCAACATGCTCTGGTGTAATCTCTTCTTTTTGTAGCAGGTTAGCTTACAGGTGTAGTATGAAGCTAAAATTTTGTTTATGTTTTAACCCTATTCAATTTAAAAACCTCACCAATGGCGCTGGAAAAAGATTTACCCAACTTGTTCAAGCAGGTGTACATAAATAAATAAAATTACATGTTACTTTAAGTGTCAGACAATGTAAAAAACATACTTTCTCAAAATAAATCCTGTCAAAAGCAGTTGTGCGTCCGTGAACCTGTCAATGTAAATTTCTGTTTGCATGAACGGCATCTGTGGTGGAATCTCAACTGGGTTCAAAGGTCACTTTAACTCTGTTCCACAGTCCGAGGCATGCGAGCACAAATAGACCATTTAGCTTTAAACACTCAGCTGTTGTTGCCTCCTCTAATGAGTGTAACACTACTCTGAAGGGTTAAATTATTGGCACCGCCACAAACAGTGTCATGCTGCGAGGCTTGAGCTCGTTTCATTTTTGCACCTCGGCGATTTTCTCTTGAACCCTCGCTTAGAAATATCAATTAAAGGACAGAAGTGCGTTGCTGCACTTTAAAATCTAGCGCTGAATGTTAATCCCTAAAGAGCAAACGTGGAGATTCACCAGCATGTGACGGATAAGCCACTAAAAAAAAAATGAATGTGTGCTCCCAGCTCATGTTTGTGAATTGGGCTTTTCTGGTGTGTATGAAATGATGATGGGAGTTTCTCTCACTGCTTAGAGTAAAATACTAATCCCTTAAACATCATGGCACTTGTGTGCATCAACGGGTATCACAGATGCACAGCAACCAGGTCATGAAGAGAGATTAGACGTGAGGATTCATGAATGACTTTGTTTTCCTGCCAGGTCCTGATGGGATTCGTTGATGATTTTCTCTCGAGCACGTGACGAAGATTCAGAAGAGACAGACGAGCACGCACAAACTCATGTCGGACAGATGTTGCAGCTGGATCTGGAATGATGCATGCATTTATTTTGGTTTCCTGTTTGTGGAGCAACAATTAACTCTTATCTTGTGGCAAAACTCAAAACAGTTTATTCAAACTGCTATTATTAAAAGTGCAAACATTCGGAGGCATGTAAATAGAAAATATATATATATATAATTTGCTTTTGCAATAAGCTTTTCTGCAATAAAACACTTTGCCACTATGTTTTCCGTCACTACATATCTTTAAAAAAAAATGTAATTTTATCACCATTTGGTGAACATTTGGTAAAATATTAATGCGATTACAAATGACTTGTTGGTTTTGAGCCAACACAAATGTAACAATAAATTCACAACATGCATCTTGAGATTGGACGCCTTCTTAAGGTTTTATTTAAATACAATCATGCAGCAGATTTATGGGATTTACTAAGAGTAAATTGCCAAAACACAGCTGAGAAGATAAAAACACTTGTGGGTGAATCCATCAATGAACTCATTAAGAAAACCATCCACACACACAAACTGGAGCTGAGAATTGAAAACAAAATTCAAGTGCATTAATTATTATTGTAAACTTTTACTAAATGTTAAAATTGCATGCGTGTAACTTTTTTATTTATTTATTTATTTTTTACCTCAATCTTGCAGCCAGACGATCCCCTGATCTCTTCTTGGGTAATTTCCTGCTGATCATGAACTTTAGGTTCACCCTCGTATGACATTTCACTCAAGTTCACCCTAAAAACTCACTTGTGATCATTTTATGTCTATCGACAATACTGATCTCCTTTCGACTGAAAAATATTACAAACTTCAAAACTGGGTCAAAGTTTTCCAAAAATGGCCTTTTGAATGGATTTCTTTTTTAAGGTTCTGTACCGGCAAAGAAATTCAGAATTTGAGTTTTCATCTAAAACTGTTAAGAGATTAAAACAATCTACCTTAGCCTATCAAACAGCTAATTGACCCTATTAAACACAACTTTTTAATTATGTCAGTTATGCTCAAGTTGTGCTAAAACTTGATAATGTGGTAGCTGGAAGTCATTACACTCCATACTGCAATTGCAAGAGGTCTTTGTTTAAAACTTTAGAATTAATTGTTAGAATTGACTTCAATTGTTTGTTACTGTAACGAAGCTTGCTTTCCTCCGACAGAGCATCAAAATACTGTTTCTTCATAGTTATTCACTCTCCTGCAGAAGACAATAAACCAAACCCATAATTTGTCTTCTGTGTGTTCTGCATTTCTGGCTCCTACTCGTAAAAAAAATAAATGTTGCACTGTGGAATGTGGGCAAGAGCCTTTACAGCAACCGACCACAAGAGGGCGCACTAAACAGGAAGTGGGGTCAGATTAGTTTATAAATGGGAAAACAAAACTTGTTTTTGCAGTCAAAATGAAAAATAAGGCACAATAACATTGTAAAAAATGATATCAAGCAATATATAAAAACATTTAAAACTTGAATAGCGACATTTTTTAAAGAAAGACAAGGGGGAAAAAAAATCAAAATACTTACCCTCACGTTGCATGGTGGCAAAATGATGGAGAGTAATCTAGGATGGTTGAGTCAGCTCCTCTGGACGGGTTCTTCGTTGTTGAATGTTTTGTCTTGTGTCAAAAAAAACTTCTGACGGAAGAAGTTTCAATAATATCAGACGAAGATTAAAGATGAAATGTTTCGCCAAAGACGAACCCGTCCAGAAGGCAGGGCTCGACCTAATTAGATTTATCTACCTGGATTATTGAGCATGCATCAGGTCATTTTGATGGAGAGGAAGCTACCAGAGGAGCAAAATGATAGACCTGGTCAGTTCCTGATCTACGCAGGTTAATGATTCGAGTCCTCACACTGAATCATGACTTACGAATCAAATTGACTCAAATCTTTCATTTTACAGATAAAAGTTTGCGAGTTAGTGAACACAGAAAAAAAACTGCAGAATCGCAGAGTCACGCTGCAGACTCAGACGAGTTAGGACCGTGCTCCGGGTTAATAAACACGCTGAAACACTGCGTACATATCAACATGCAAGATACAGTAACATTTTGGTTGACTTGTATTTATTTATTTTTTTATTTCATGACATTCACAGCGTGAACGACGCAAGAGAACTGAGTTACTTTAGTGATCGATTCAGATGAACCCGGTCCCATTAAGTGAACCGGATTTACCAGCTCTGTGAAATGCATTACATCATCACATCATTTCCACATTTGACACTTTGCAATATAAAAGAGATAAAATTCACAAACATATATTATTAACATGGTGGAGTACACAAATTTCAGAGTGTATGTTTCAACTCAAATAATTCTGGAGCCACTGGATGAAATTTATTGAAACTTTCAGGAAATTATTGTTGGATTTACGTCGACAAACGATTTACGCTTGGAGTCAATCCATTGGATCACAACAGCCACATTAACCTTAGCCAACACACAGAACATGTAACTCAGTCAATTTTAAAGGTATTTTGCTCAACTATGATCTGGTATTAGCTGAGGGTCATTCCAGTGCACAAAGTAAGACATCTCATAAAATTGCATGAGATTGAGCACAGCCTTTTTTTTTTTTCTCAATAAAAGTTGATGCTGGTATAAAGCTCTGAAAGGCGATCATGAATTTACCTTTCTTCAGTGAACTCCAGGCCTCCCAAGTTTTATATGTACCTTAGTCTTCTCATGTGTTTGTTCATGCAAACAAGAAAGTGGGACAGGAGTGGCTCAGACAACAAAAACACCGTCCACAGTAAAGACGCGTAACGTCTTTCCCTTGACAAACAAGCTAAGCTTGGAACGAAAAAAGACAACGCAGATTAATCTGCTGGATTCAAAACAGGCCTAAACCCTCTTTGATGTCTGCAGCGCTCACTAATCTCTGAACTGGTCAGTGAAAAGTGTGCACAGTTCAGGACAGGATTTAGATTCACTCGGGCTCTTTCTCTCGATGGGCTGGAAGGCTTGACGTTTTCTTGCACTTCCATGCAATTTTAACTGAAAGTAAAATTAAGGTTGCATAACCAGTCCCCGGGGGGGGGGGGGGGGGGGGG
>JARVLU010001073.1:5721536-5742452 GCA_031762415.1 Simpsonichthys santanae | reverse complement strand
TGGTTACTGCTGACTCAGCGTTTGCATCTGATCAAATTTAGCCGCTATGAGTTTAGACTCGTCTTTTCCTCTGAACAGATTGCTTTCCACTGCATGAGCCGCTGAGTAAAACTTTAAAAAATTGACATTTGCATGAATATTTAAAGTAAACAACTGTATTTTGAATTATTTGAAGAGCTAAATTTTAACGTTTGTTGGTTAAAGATTGTGTATTTTTGGTGCAATATGCAACATTACCAGCCGTAAAGTGTGTAAAGGTTTTGATATAATGTCTCATTGACACACATGCAGCATTAAAGAAAGCTATTAAGGTTTATTTTTCAGCTGTTTTGTGTTGTTGGAATAACTAATAAACTACAGTATTTCAAAAATACTAAACCAGACAAACAGTTTAAAAAAAACTGATAGACACTTTATATTACCTGTACTGTAGTCCTTTTATAATAAAACAAGCAATCATGCAGAATATATTAAACGTGGCTTCCTCCCTTCTTGGTGTTTTTCTTTGTAGACTTTAAATGTCACATGTGGATTGATCAGAAAACTACGTTCAACACGCTGGGAATAAATGTCAGCGAGGGAAATGATGCCGGTGGTTTTAGTTCTTTCTTTTAGTGTTAAACGACTAACATTGGAAAATGTAAAGTGAAAGAGTTAAGTTTTACTGCTTCTATGTCTCTTATTATCAGCAATTAATTTAAAAAAGTAGTTTCTAAAAAGCTTTGGATCTGCTAGTTTAAAGTTTTAAGACCATCAATTGTCAAAATTTAAAGTTTTTAAGTACAACTTTCATGCATTACCTAAAAATACTTATTGTTTTATCTAATTTCTTCTTGATATAAACAGAATCAGTGTCCTGATCATGATCATCATCACTGATGAAGTCATGAGGGAAATTATAATTAGCCCATTTTCAAGTTTAGTTGTTAATCGAGGTCGTCTTTTCTCTGAAGGAGTGAGAGCAGGTGTCCAAAACTCCCAGCAGAGGAAACTCCCCGCACCTCTGACTCATTCTGTCTTTTACAAATCTGTTCTTTTGGCTTCTCCAAATTCATTACAACCCATCACGTTAAAATATTTCTGTAATTCAGTCCAGATTGTTCTTGTTTTTCCTTTAATTCTATCACACATTGTATATATTTGGTCAGTTCAGAGTAGAGCCCGACCGATATGGATTTTTTTGGCCATTGTTGATATGATATTGGGAGGTGCAAATGCCGATATAGTGGCTGAATTTTTTTTCTTCTATTGTTGTCCACCCCCAAGAATCTAAGTAAATTTGGCTAAAATTGTACAAGGCAATATGCTAAATATTAGCTTGCTAACTTGAGAGGTGCATAGCTAATGACGAGCGTGTTGAAAGATTGAAAATAATTTATTATAGTTGATTTTAATTATTATTTTTATTTTACAGATTGGTTACAATAAACTTACCATGCTCTGTTCAGTAAAATATGCTACATAGTATTGCTCCCTGCTTCAGCTATGCTGAATGTGAAAGTGAAACTTAATGAACAGTCATGACTTAATAGTCTTCATGCCCTCTGCTGGATATATTGTGTAATTACGGCTAGTTCTCAGTATTTTTGGGTGAAAATTAGAAGTGTTTCTTTTGGCGCATAATGGGACAATCATCAAATGTCATATAAATAGATGTGAGCTCAAATGTAAACTCTCCATTCTCCTTGTTATCACTGTTCTGTGACCCCCTTCAAACAGAAAGAGCTCACATATTTTTATGGATTTCTGAGACTGATGATGAAAATAATTTCTCATTTTTCTCGTTTAAAGAGGAGTAATGTCCCAACGACTGCTACATGTGTAAATCATCCAAACAATATGAATTATTCACAGACCAGGTATGTGCCTGGTATGTTTAGGGTATGGCCTGGTACTTATTGAGTACATACATGGTACTTAACTGATATGTACCTGGTTGGTACTTACAAGTTATGTACTATGGGGCAGCTGTGACTTAGTGGTTAGAGCAGTCGTCCTCCACTGGGAGAGTTGTGGGTTCGATTCCACCAGCAGTCACATGTTGAAGTGTCCCTGGGCAAGACATTGAACCCTCTATTGCCTCCAATCCATCGGTGTACGAATGTGATCCAACACTGATTGGTCTTTGTAGAGATATAGTAGAGTGCTGTATGAGCACTTTTAGTATCTTGATTAGATAGAAAGGTGCTATATAAGCAGTCCATTTACCATTAATTAATTAACCTATTGCCTTCTACTTGCATAAACATAGTCCAGTTGGTGTTGTTGACTGCTTCCATGCTTGCCAAGTATCTGTCTTCCCTCTTTACCTGAGGCTAGAGGTCAGCGAGCCACAGCTGTGGAGTGTGTGTGTATCTGCTTGGCACATCAGTGTGTGCGCACATGTTTTGTCTTGTGCTATATATTGCTTGTTTTGGGTTAATAATGTGCTCAGTGTCTTATTGATTTGGTGTAAACACTGTCCTCCAACACGCCTTCAGATTCAGCCCTCATTAAAACTGTTAATAGAAACAGTCTTTAGGCAGCATTTGCATTTTGCATTGCTGAAATTAATAACAGTAAGAAGAATTATGCTAATGATGGTCAAAGCCCTATAGTGAGGGCTTCCAGATCATCCATATTTCTATTGGTCTGTATCGTGTTTCCAAGTGTGCATTAATTAAGCCTGAAAATAATTTGACATCAGCAGTTATCAGAATGGTAAAATGTTGCTTTAACACATCTGTTACTTGTTAAAATGGGTATTTTGTTTGAATGTTCACTGGTTGAAATGACCTAATTAATAAAATCAGGCTATATCGCACACACTTTTTTAATATGCTAATTATAGAGCATATTTGCCCTGTTTGCCCACATAAGCTTCCATCAGTTGTCAGGTGTTTATGCAGACAGGAAGTCATCTGGTTAATTATTGTTTACGTGTGTGTTGGAATTAAATGTCTTACAAATATATTAATGGTTTGTGAAAGGCTGTTTTCTTCATTTAGATGTTTCAGTTTTTTTAAGGTTTAATGAAAATACATATGTTTTTGTTCTTCTTTTGTGACACTGATGGAAACTCTATGTAGGTCAATGTTCCTTTGAGCGTCTCGGTGTGCGCTGCACAGCCTGGCATGTTGATTTTATTCCACAGTCGGTTCATAATGGCTTGTGTGCCTGCAGCTGGGAGCTTTTAAAGCAAATAGGTAGCTGCTCGAGTTAGGAAATGGAAAATAAAAAAAGCAAATCTTTTTGTGTTTGTGCCTTCACTTGTGCCTCAAATAGAACTAGTCTTGTTCCGGCTTTTTTATTTTTATTTTTCCAACATCACATTAAAGCAAAAATGTTTTAAAGAAGTGACAATAACAGTTAAGGCATGGAAGCAGCAGACATTTAAACATGTCATTATTCTGACCAACAAATAAAAGCAGCCAACAGTTGATTTGACACACATTTTGCATCAAACTGTTTCTAATAACCTGATCTACTAAAAGCCATTTGGTATATTTTGAATTTGGGAGGTCCAAGATTACGACTTTAAACTTAATTTTCCATTCAACATTCGATTTTTGTCAGTAAACCAGTAGTTTTTGGGGTCGCACGTGTCTACCACACATCCTTTAGATGAAACGTTTAGGAACTTCTGCTATAAATGAGTCCTGCTATGTTTGAACCAACATCTTGTCCTTGTGTTTGACTCAGAACGAAGAAGGGATCCGCAGGGCCATCTGGGAGAAGAACATGCGTATGATTGAAGCTCACAACCAGGAAGCAGCGCTGGGCATTCACTCCTATGAGCTGGGGATGAACCACCTGGGAGACATGGTGGGTCTGACGCAGTCCCTTTATCTTTAAATATCGCCTTCTTTTAACATTCCGTGCTCTGTTTCCTTACAACTTGTAAAATTCATTGCAAGTGCACGAGAAAGACAAGATTATCCGTTTTTCTTTTTCTTTTTTATTTTTTTTACACTTTTCCCAGAACTCAGTTTCGGATCATTAAAAATTCACATCTTGTCTCCTAATTTATCCAAAAGGAATCTATGTAAAATTCTCCAGTAACAGGCGATTGGAAAAAGTTGTTTTAAAACATCAAATTAATTAAGGTACAGTACTGTATTTACAGAAATTTACTGACGACCTTTTAAAGGTCAGAAATTCAATGCTTTCATCCCTTTCCATTTTTTCTCGTTCTGTTTTCATCCTGGTTCCTTGCAGACGTCAGGCTTGTTCCAGCACATTAAGATGACATGTTTGGTGTCTTTAAATCAGCTGTCATCAGAGACCCGGCTGCACATTACAGATGTTTCTGCATGAAGGATTCCAGCTCCAGCAGACTGTAAATTAGACACTGAGTGAAAAGCAGGCTTCATAAACTGCAGCATACCAGAGATGGATTTCATTTTATTTTAGTGACAGAACATGTACACACAGATTAATGATCAATTCATGTTTATCAGGAGCAGGTGGCTGTAAATGAAGGGTGTCTTTCCATTTCCAGTTTGACTGGAGGCACTTTAAATGGAAGAAGTCAGCAGATGGCCTGTTTTCCTTCCTTCCTTTTGCTTTTAGGAGCCACGTTCAAATCTCTGCCGAATTCTAAGGGGAAAAGGAAGGTTTTTAAAAATCAGAGCCAAATATGGTTGTTTAAAACGACAGCTAAATATTAAACAGAAATCACTTTTTATCCCCCCACTGCTCTCCGTCTTTCGCCGAGTCCTCCTTTTGACATCTGTGCGATGAAAAGTGGCTTTTCATTTTACACTTTCTTGTACAGAAGCCATCTCTTTATGAATTTATATTTATTTTCCATCAACTGCATCGCTCTGACCCTTTCCCCGCTCTTCTTTTACCTCTCCTGGTCATGAATCTAAAATGAACACCTCTTGTTCCACGGACTTTAAGCAGTTTTCTATTTACAGCTATTCTAGAAAACAAAATGTTTGTTGTTGGCTTGACATATCTCAATCACTGACCTTTAACAAGTTGAATCAAATGCATCCTTGATGGACCTTGATGCCTCTAAGACCACCATCCCAGCACTTAACTCAATTCAGTTCAGTTTATTTATATAGAGCCAAATCACAACAGAGATCATCTCAGGGCACTGAACAGAAACATTAACGTACAATACTGTATATACAATTAACAAAAAACAATTAGTAAAGTTATATTTCTAAGGGAGCCAGCAGATTGCGCTGAATCTTCACTTCATCACTGTCTCCCACCCTGAGCAAGCACGAAGGAGACAGTGGGAAGGAAAAACTCCCTTTTAACAGGAAGAAACCTCCAGCAGAACCAGGTTCAGGATGAGTGGCCATCTGCTGCGACCAGATGGGTTTGAGAGGACAGGAAGGAGAAACAGACACAGAACGACAGGTCCAGATGTACTATCTATAGGAGGAAAGACAAAAACATTATTACAAATTAAAAAAAAAAAAACAGGTAGAAATACAAAACAAGTAGAGTAAAGACAGCAGCAGAGTGAGGAAATGTGGTCATGTTGTCCTCCAGTATAGTCTAAGCCTATAGCAGAATAACTAAGGGATAGCCCAGGAAACCCAAGCCAACACTAACTATAGGATTTATCAAAAAGTAAAGTCTTCAAACTGGACAATGTGTCAGTCTCACGGACAGAAACTGGAAGTTGGTTCCACAAAAGAGGAGCCTGATGAATGAAAGATCTTCCTCCCATTCTGCTTTTGGAAACTCTAGGAACCACAAGTAAACCTGCAGCCTGAGAGCAAAGTGCTCTGTTGGGAAAATATTGAACGATAAGATCTCGAATATAAGATGGAGCTAGGTTGTTGAGGGCTTTGTAGGTTAGAAGTAAGATTTTGGATTTTACTCTTAATTTGACAAAGAGCAAAAGGAGCGAAGCTAAAACTGGACAGATAAGCTCTCTCCTACTAACTCCAATTAAATATCTGGTGGCAGATTTTGGATCAGACTTTTTAAAGAAGTTTTTGAACACCCAGATAATAAACTATTGCAATAGTCCAGCCTGCACGTGATAAATGCGTGGACCAGTTTTTCCTGCATCATTTTGGAGCCCTTACTGTCCTCAAGATCTGGAGACAGAGGAGGAGTACAACTTGGCCCCAACAACAATAGACTTTAATGAAAAAGTCTTACCTAAATGGCAACGTCTCTTTAAAAACATCTCTAAACTCCAAGTTCCCCGGTCAACTACACTCCTCTTTTACAAACGCCTTGTTGAATCCATCATCACCTGATAGCTTGATGTGAAGCTCTGAGCAAACTCCACCTCAGTCCTCTCACCAAATTGTTGGCCTGGACCAGTAACCACTGAGACCACTGTTTTTAGATCAACCAGTCAGAAAGGACTGTTTCCATGTTCATTTCAGGCTCTTCCCCTCTGCTCACACCTCCAGACTGAACGTGCAGCAACACGTTCTGTGTCAACCTCTTTCAGACCTCTCATGCCTTAAGACAGAACTTGCTGTTGTGCTTTTTGTTTTAGTAAAGATTACATTTTTAGTACGTTTTGTTTAATGCTGGGAACTTTTGCACATTTTAAAACCTTCTTATTCTCGTGATGTTTTGTGCTGTTATTTGATGGCATCAACATAAATGAAGTTTCCAACAACAAAAAAAAAACAAAAAAAATTAAGTACTTGCAACTTCTGTTTTGAATCTTGAAGACGTTTCACCTCTCACTCGTCCCAGATCTCTGCACACTTTCCATTTTCTTTTGAGAAAACTTGAAGAAGAAGTGAATTGTCGCTTGTCCAAATGCCTTTTTCTTGAACTGCCTTGTCCTGGATGACTGAGACTTAAATCATGGACTCTTACCTTCTTCCGTTGTGTCTTTTAATGGTTTAGCTGTTCTGTTGTTGTTCTTTACACCTGAGCAATGAAACCGTTTAAACCTGTCTGTGCAGACATCAGAGGAAGTGACTGAGAAGATGACTGGCCTGCTGGTGCCGACGAACCCTGAGCGTAAATTCACCATGGCCCTGAACGACTCCGTGTCCCGGCTTCCCAAATCCATCGACTACCGCAGGAAGGGCATGGTGACCTCTGTGAAGAACCAGGTAAAATAAAAAGTGCACAGTCAGCGTTAGAAAGCAGGCGGGTTTGTCCACAACAGTCACTCTCGCTGCATCATGTGAAGGTATCCGAACTATTGTATAGTTTAAATAGAAGAAATGCAAAACAGGACGAAAAGCGTTGAGGGAATTCATTAAAAATGCAAGTGTTGAAGCTTCTTTTGCCAGTCCACGTCAGAAAAGACAATTTAATATCATGAAATGGAATTTACACAAACAGTCAGTAACAACAAAATCCATTGCACAGCCAGAAACTTACCTGTTGGGTGACTGAATACTTGACAGATATGATGCTAATGGCACCGTCATCGTGGTGACTAATGGGCCAAGTTCCTCTCCAGTTCTAATGTGAGAATGGACAAGCATCAGAGCATAAAAGAACAACAGAGCTTCAAACAATTCGATCAAATGTAACAGTCACATGACTGAAGCAGGAATTCATCCCTCCCACGTCGGTTAACAAAGCAGCCGTGCTGGTTTAGACCAGTGTTGCTCCATTATCAAACACAAGAACGTTCATTCTGTTTCTGTGCTCAAAATTAAATAATGCAGTTACTTCATGGTTGTTGTCGTCGCAAGAACGTTTTGAGGTCAATAAGCCGCAATATTCGATTGTTCTTTAATTTATCAATAACGACAGGAAGTTTACAAAAAATTGGAAAATAAATTGTCTTTAAAAGTTGTTTTTATTCAAAAGCTTTAGAACAAACGAGCCCCGCGTAACTTCATGGGAACTTTTTTTAACATTTGGAGAATCACGATCCGTTTGGATCATATGAGGAAAGTGAAACAGGACAAAACTGTGAGGAGGAAATGAAATCAGGCTTTTTGATTCCAAATGCAAAATACAGTATTTGATTTGGTATGTTCTTACTTTCAGAAAAATAAAACAACTAATGTCTGGCAGAAATTTAAAATTGTATTTTATTTTGTGGTGTAAAGACAAGCAGGGCCACATCCAGTCTGCGCATGAACTGAGTACAGCTCACCAAGGAGCTCATTTAAAATAAAACTATATTTACTATGTGATGCTTTACATAGAATAAAAATAAATGTACATGTAATTTAAAAAGGACTTCCAGCTAAAGTTTCCCTTTATTCCAGTAATGTTGAACAGTGCAAACTAACAGCAGTCAGATTACAATCTCGTCACATGCTGCAGGACTGTGTTGTGCTCTCTGCTAATGGATTTCAGAAACAAAGGTGAAGCTGACTTATTGATGTAATTAGTCATCATGAGTGGACTCGACAATATTTATGTAAACTGCTGTTTTGCAGGATATATACTAAACAGATGGGAATATGGCTTGGATCTATAATTTTCTGCTCATAGCTAAAATAACAGCAGAAAACCTTCATGTAATCTGATGAACAGAGCTGATAATAAAGAATTGAGGCTTATTCTTCACAATAGTTAAATTGAAATAAAATATGTTATTTTATGTTTAGTTTTCAGTGTTATCTGGGACATAACTGATGCATCATTTATTCCTGAAGGGTAAATATTGTGTTTTGGGAATAAAAATTATTTTGTAAAATGTGTAATTTATATATATTTTAACCCATTTTCAGAATAAAAGTACTAAAGATTTTAATATTTATTTCCAAATGTGATGTGTGCATGTTTTGGATTAGATGGATCAATTATAATGTGTTTGTGAACAATTTGATTTCACAAGTTTGTCAAGGTTTTAAGACAAAATTCACATTATTTGGTGTGAAAGTCTTTGTCGCCCCCTGGTGGATATTTTTAAACATGCACGTATTATACAAAAAAGTTGCTCCTTTTCATATTGTTCATAAATTATTCAACAGATGGCTGCATTTTTCTGCTGACTAACAACCCCTCAACGACAGACACTTTCATTTTCAATCATGTCTTGCCTTGTTTGATTTGGACAAATTCTACTGTTAGCAGAGCTGAAGGCCTTCATTACTAATCTGTTGTAATTACTTCTTTAAAGTCTCCTTTATAATAATGAGTTTTACCTCTAAGCCAGGTGAGAGTTTATGGCTCAGCACATAGATTTCAGAGTTGAATCAGTCCAAACACAACCCTGGCATGTCCTTTAATTAAAATAGAGCACACATTTAAAATTATACTGTAAAGCTAAACAAGTATATTTCAGAATATCAGTACTTGTTCTTCTTGAGTTGTATAAAAACTCATAAGTCTGTTGTCATATTTCAGTAATTACAGACTCGCCTTCATCTCTGTTTTTGAGTCGAGACAATGTCTGCCTCTAATGTGTAGATTTAAGAATGCAAAATACGTTTTGGATGTTTTTCCTTTCTCAAATTAAATATAAAAAATGCAAGTATGTTAATTTCAGTGTAGATCAATCAATTGTAAACTTTCAAGATTTTCATATAAGAAGCTATTCCCTAAATAATTGAATTCATTACAGATTTTCTGTTTGTTTTTCCTTTCACCGCATATCTAGAACTAGAAAACTCGAGTCAATGTCTGTGATTGAACTGTAAGAAATCGCCTAAAAGGGAATGGGATGTACCCAGGAACGTCAAACAAAAGCTTCCATTAACATCCAAACAAATATATTAATGATGACAATGACTGAGGAAGACGTGTACATTTCCATTCATGATGATCTAAACCTGCATGTCAGGAGGGGAGACACTAGTCATTACATTTTCAACAAAATGTAAAAGTCTACATTAAAAGTGTGGACACATTTGATCAGTTGAAAGGATGTTTGATGATGATGACTTGGTTTTTAAAGATGACATTTTGCCACAGAGCAAAGGACATGAACGCTTTTCTTCAAGACAAGTGTTTAATGTCCGTGGAATGTCCTAAAAAATGCTACTGATCTCAATCCAGTTGAAAATCTCTGGAGGAAAATGGTCATTGACAAGACTCTAACCTGCAGAGCTGATCTAGGAACAGCCTTTGTCGTGAAGTTCGTCATGAGTTAGCTCCATACCTCAGACAATTCCAGCTGTTACGAGCCAGAGGAGGCGCAGCAAAGTTCTGGTACACAGCGTTTTTCCTCACGATTTCATAATTTGTCCCTCACAGTATGTGATTCTTTATTTTTTCTACTCATTGTAAAATAAAGCAGTTATAACTGACTAGAACGATTATATTTGTTTATTTACATTTTCTCAACACTAATAGTTGTGACTTTTGTGGCATATATTTGTGGCATGTCATGTCGTTAGTGCAGTTACAGCGTGCGCTCTCAGACCATAATTATCCGCAGCGTTCCCTCAGTGTGGACTGAACTCGGCAACAAGGCAAACATGTCCCTCTTGTAAATGAGTCCTCGTGACTCAGTGAGACTAACCTGTATAAATAAAGTTTGCTCTCCCCTCACAGGGTTCCTGTGGCTCCTGCTGGGCCTTCAGTTCTGCCGGGGCTCTCGAGGGCCAGTTGGCCAAGAAGACGGGTCAGCTCGTTGACCTCAGTCCACAGAACCTGGTGGACTGTGTCAAGGAGAACGACGGCTGCGGAGGAGGCTACATGACCAACGCCTTCAGTTACGTGAAAGACAACGGAGGCATCGAATCTGAGGAAGCCTACCCGTACGTCGGACAGGTAGGAGACCTCAACTGTCCTGCAGACAAGTTGTTTTTAACTTTGCTTGAGTGAATAAATCAGGGCTGCCTTCATAAAATCATTTTGTAAAGCTTTAAATACTAAGTATTCCCAACCATGAATACAAAACAGGGATAGCCAGATAAATGATTATACCAGAAATAAATGTGATTATTTATGATGAGTCACATGAAAGTTCATCATAGGACTAAAAGATTTTATTTAAGTTTAGAATATTAGTTCTCGTCTATAAATACAATGTCATGAAAACATAAATTAAGTCAAGTATTTGTTTGTTTTTGTTTACATCTTGGATGGCTCAAGCAGAAAAAAAGGGACATTTCATTTCATAATCAAAGTAAATTGGGCCACATTTGTTTCAAAAATCTAAATTCAGAGGTTTTAAGTCAACATTTATTTTTATTCTAGGTAATTAAATGTCAATAAGGCATCTGATATATTCAAGTTTTCAAATCCATCCACAAAAATCTTCCCGACAGCACCTCACAGTGGTTCCTACGTGGAAACACCACATGAGCAGCTTAAATCAAATCATGAGAACTTTACTTGGTGGATTTTGTGCATTTTAGATCCAGCTGATCTTAATTTTTGTCATTTGAAATGTTTCCCACAAGAAGAAAATAAGTTCCTATTTGCCTCAGCTTAAGACTGAAAGCAAAGAGACAAACAGTTCCTCATGAGTTGGTCATGGTGACTGCTCTGCCTGATTCCTCTCTCAACCAGAACATAAAAAGGAAAGTGCACACTTTTGATTTTTTTTGTGGATGTGATTTAGCAGAAGTGTTAAGGTAGAAACTTGTTCAGGGCCCGGAGCTTTCTGTTGAGTCATTTAGAGAAGTAAATCTGTTCATTAGTGAATAATAGCACCTCATTGTTTGAGCACTGGCATTGTGGTCAGTCATGTGGTCAGTCATGTGCAATAATGTGGAAGTAGCACGACGAGATGAGGAGCAAAAACCTCCAACTACAGATAATTTCATATCCAATCGAATACTTTACCATTTATTTAATATTTATTTAATAGTGCTTTGGGTTATAAATCTAAAACCACTTATTTTTTATTTAAATGTCTTGCTTGGATGGTTTTGGCCCCTTAGTTTCTGAAAAGAGTGAACATGATGAGTACCAGTATCTTTTTTTTTTTTTTTTAACAAAAACAGGACAGCCACTAACATGGTTCAGTAATTTCGAATAGGTCACAACAACTGAAGGTTGACTCACATACTTGACAGTTTCTTACAGTTACAGGTATGTCAGGTGTACCCCAAGGCTCCATTCTTGGTCCAACTCTTTTCTCCTTATTTATAATATTTCGCGTTCTGTTAGTGAGGTCTCCATACATTTATATGCCGATGACACTATCCTATATGCTTTTGGTTCTACTACGGATGAGGTAGTGAAGTCTCTTGCATGTGGTTTTCTTGAAAACCAGCAGAACTTTACTGACTTAACCATGTCCTTAAATGCCAAGAAAACTAAAATTATGTGGTTCGGTCATGGGTGAGGAACCACACCCGATCCTCTCAATATTTGTGGTTAACAACTACAAGACCAAGTCTTGCTGTGATTCTGCTGCTCCATCTGACTGGAATCGCATTCCAAAACTTTGTAAAAATTATTTAAAAGCCGTTTTTAAAGATATGTGCAAATGTTTTCATATGTTGTCGCGTAACTTTGACATTGAACTGTTGTTCATGTAATTTGTGATCTCCTTATTTGTTATTGACTTCAAATTTACCAGTTGTTTGACACAGATAAACAAACGTTTTTGTCTTGCGTGTCTGCAGGACGAGCCGTGCCGCTACAACTCAACAGGCATGGCAGCTCAGTGCAAAGGATACAAGGAGGTGCCGATAGGTGACGAGCACGCCCTGGCTGTCGCCCTCTTCAAAGTGGGCCCGGTGTCGGTGGGCATTGACGCCACGCAGAGTACCTTCCTCTACTACAGAAAAGGTCAGTGGATAAGTTGTTTAAGACACATTACATAAAATGTTATATCATGCAGAACAACAAAATGTCTATAAATCAGTTTTACACATATTAGGGTAACGATTAGTGTGGTTAAATGTTGGTATTTATTATTTTCTCTGCACAGGCATTTATTATGACAGCAACTGCAACAAAGAGGACATCAATCATGCTGTGCTGGCTGTTGGCTACGGGGTGAGCCCAAAGGGGAAGAAGTACTGGATCGTCAAGAACAGGTGAGGCTCATCACCTGTCTGAACGGTATCAGCTGGCTCCTGGAGCCTCTGATATGAAACGAGTGGTGTTGATGTCTGTCAGTTCGGCTTCGGTTTGGAGACAAACTAATAACCTGGAATGCTCTGTGGCTGCCGACGATGTTCATCTCCTCATCCATGACCGTCTCCTTTTGCTTTATCCTGGCAGCTGGGGCGAGTCTTGGGGCAAAAACGGTTACATCTTGATGGCACGTAACCGTGGCAACCTGTGCGGCATCGCCAACCTGGCCAGCTACCCCATCATGTGAAGCGACGAGCACAAAGCAGGAAAAGAAGAGGGTACAAGGATGCTTCACGTGGACTACAGCGAACCACTACAATAAAATAACACGTCATTTGAAACAAATTTTCCAGCAGCAACGGGGAATACAAACTGGACTTGTTCAAATACAAAATAAAACTGTGCTTTAAAGACTTTTAAATGTTCTGCTGTGATTGTAACGTTATTCAAAACATTTGACAGGATTTTTTGTTTTGATGGAAGCAGTGCTCGTAATTGTAACCAATGAGGATTGTGCCTTTATTTCTAAATCAGCAGGCCTGAGCTACATAAAACATACACCAAAAAAAAGTTTTATTTTACAACTATGATGTTGAAATCTGTGAGTTAATGTCACAGCTCCAGTCTGAAACTGTAAAACTAAAGGGCACAACAGCACATTTATCATTTTTAATGCAGTCTGTCAATGTGTCCGACCTCAGTTTAGATACATGTTGAGTGAAAACAACAAAAAAAGAACGTTGCTGGTCAATGGCAGTTCCTTTCTTCCTGCGGGTGTTTTGTTTGATCACGTGTTTTGTTTCCTTCTGTTCAAGCACTTTTACTGATGTTTTCTATGAAACTGAATAAAACTTTAATTTAGAAGATGGATGCATTATTTGAATTATTATTCATAAAAAGAAGGATACAAAGAGCATCAGCTCTGATTAGTGACTGAAAGAACAAGACTGCAGGTACAAGTGGCCCAAATGGGTTTCCTCTGCAGGGTGGATGGAAACTCCCTTGGAGAGAGGGTGAGAAGTTTAATTCTCCAGTAGAAGCGCTGCTCCTCCACAACGAGGAGCCAGTTGAGGTGCCCCCTGGACGACTCCCTGGAATGTTCATATGGGAGGAGACCTCAGGGAAGACCCAGAACACACTGGGCCTCGGAACAATTTGGAGTCCTCCCAGAAGAGCTAGAAGAAGAGACTGTGTAAAAACATGTCTGGGCTGTCCTGCTCAGTCTGCTGCACCTGCACGTCCTGATGACGATGGAGCAAGAGCATCGTGTTGGGTTGAAAACAATCTGGAAATAATACATTTTTCAGTCTTTCGCCCTCCTTGGATGTCATTCATCTGGCCTCCAGCTCTAATGGTAAAAATCTTGGTGTTATTTTTGATCAGGACATGTCTTTTATCCCCCATATTAAAAACATAACTCGAACCACCTGCATAATGTCGCTAAAAAAGAAACATCTCGCTGACAGGTGGCAGTTCTACCAACTGAGCCACCATGCCGCCCTGTAGATGATACATAAATGCCATGTTTGAACTAACAGATGGACAACTTTGAGTTTTTGACCAAAGTTGCTGGATTTTAGTGACAGTTAGATGAGTTCTGTTAAAATGTAACCAAATTTAACAAAACAAAGTGCAGTCAGTCTAATTTCACTATGTAAGAATGCCTGGGTGGACAGAACCAATCTTTTTTTCTACATCCACTCTTTCAGGGTCACAGGGAACTAGTGCCCATCACTAGCAGTCACTGGGTGCCTGCAGGGTGCAGCCATGCACACAAACTTACATGTACTTACATGGACTGACTATATTCCGATATGAATGCTTTTTAACTTCTATGTGCACGGAGAACATATAAACAGCAGGCAAAAAAAAAAAAAAGGAAGCTCCTATTTCCATTTCAAACCCAGGATCTTCTTGCTGCATGAAAGCTGTGCCAACCACTTGTTTCGGCGCCCTGCCAGAAGACAGAAGAATGGGTTCACAAGATGATGTCGTCACATTTAAAACCTTCTTCCGGGGCAGAAGGAGAGTGGGAATGTGGATGTTATCTGCATGAACAAGCTTGATCCAAGCCAAATCACACCATCTCATGAGGTTTCAGTCACTGTGCAGCTAATTTATACACACATGTGAAAACGCACAAGGTTATTTACACTCAAGCGTTTGTAAAAGGATGGATTTTAAACATGGTTCTGAATAAACTTCTAACCTAAATGATCCCGGGCCGCTTGTTTCTGCTCTCATGTCTTGACTCCAGGAATTGAAATCTTCTTAATACACATAAAACAAACCCAATGAATAATAATAATTTATCTAATACTGTAACTAATAAATAAGCACAGCCAAGGACAGATAATGTCCTGAATTCTTATGAGGCTGATTAAAAAAATAAATAAATAAAAAGACAACAGTAACAGTCAGGAGACTTTGTGAAACAAAAGACAAAATTCATTTCTAGTTTTCTGTAAACAAGCGGATATGAATCATTAAGTCCTTTTGTCCTCTAACAGTTCCCCTCAGGGCTGCGTTCTTTCATCTCTTTTATTCATTTTACATACAAACGATCATCGTAGCCAGTTCCCACACCATCACATCTTGAAGTTTGCTGATGGTTCTCTCATCCTGTCTCTTCTCAGCAGTGATGAGCCGGACCCTGGGCCTGGGGTCGGGGACTTCACTCTGTGTAAAGATAAATGTTTCTAAGAAAAGGAGGTGGTCATTAACAGTGAAGCTGTTGAGTACGGAGAACGGAAGGTGACAAAATGAAATGAATAAAAAACACAATAATGAAATGAATTATTTAATTATTGAAAACATCATTAAATAATTAAACAATTTAATTATTACATACACAATTAAATTATGTCATGATATAATTATTTATCTAATGATTTATTCAACTATTCAATTTTGTCGCACCCTTGTGTGTCACCATGAAATGATGTAAACTGTCAGTCTCGCTCATCAAACTCAGTGGGCGGGACTAACACTGATGTGAAATCCTAAATTGTTGGATGAGCCATAAGTGTTTCACGACCATTACCCCAAGTTAAAATCTTATTTCTTACCTTGCACACTGAGTGGGGTTTGTGATCCACACCGCTGCATCAGGCCGTAGGTCCAACTCCATGGAGCTTCTTCATTTAAATTTGCTGCTTCTCGTTAAAGTGCGTCTTCTTCTTTATATTCATGGTATGAAAAATGTTTCATGCAAATACACGTAAACACAACTACCACTTTTTAAAGTTTTGGAGTACAGTATACTGTATTTTCTGGCCTGTGGATCAATCCATTATCTATGGTTGATTTGTTGTTGTATGCTGTGAGAAGCAGCCAATCAGGCTTCAGGGTTAGAGTTAGTCCCGCCCGCTGAGTTTGACAAAAAGTTAACATAATTTCATGGTGCTACTGGATTTCGGAAGGTGACAAAATTAAATAAATAAATCATGAAATAAATCATTTAAAAGGTTCATTTCATTATTAAATTGTATATTTAATAATTTAATTGTTTTATGATAATAATTAAATGACACATTTAATTGTTATGTATGTATTATGTATTTACTTTTTTAACTTTGTCACATTCCGTCCTCCGCAGTTGAGATGGTGCATCATTATAAAAGATCTGGGAACTGCTCTTGATGACAAACTGACCTTTGACCCCCACTTTGTAAAAAGGCCCACCAGAGGATGTATATCTGAAGCTCTGTGGTTTTAATGTTGATTTGACTTTTATGAGAATGTTTTACTGAGTCACTTTTAACTTTCAGTTTCATCTGTTGGTTTGGACTTCATACTTGCAAAAACAGGAACAAACTCTCAGGGATTGTCAGGATGTGCAGCAAAACTGCTGGCGTAGCGCTACAGAACCTCACTGACCTACACAAGACGAGGTCAGTGAACCAGGCCAGGCTGATTCTGGCAGATCCTGATCATCCTCTCCATGGTGAGTTCAGGTTGCTTCCATCTGGACGCAGGTATCTGCTGCCCAGATGTAGAACAAACAGACTGAAAAGCTCATGCCTGCAGCGATCAGGCTCGTCAGTGAGCAGTGGTGAGTTCTGTTATTTTAATGTCTCAATGGATTTGTGTCTATAGACTGTGAAACAAACTGCCCCTTGGGAATAATAAAGATTCTTGAACTTCAACTAAGATCTCTAAATGTTTCAGATAGTCAGTCACTTTGTGTTTTTTGTTTAATTGACTATTCAAAAATTTATGTTTTAAAAAATGAATTATTATTTGCAAGTTTTATGGCCAAGTTTTACACCGTTTGCAGATGTATTTACATTAACACTGTTCATTTCTATCACATTTTTTTAATTTATGTATCTTGTACTTTACATTGAACATGAAATATTCACAGTTGCACTGGAAAAAAGTATTGTTGGTGGTTTTGATGTTTATTTATTTATTTATTATGCATTTGATAAAACCCATAACAACACTCTGGTTCTGTTCAAAGCCAAACTGAAAGCCTATTATTAAAAGGGCTTTTAATGTTTAACTTTTAGTGTTTAGCTTTTTTTTTATGTCTCTTTTACCTTCTTTTATTGTGGCTGTGTTTTTAATTTGCATTGATTTATTGTGCCCTGTTTTTATTTGTTTTAACTTGTAATGCACTTTGGTAAATTAAGGTGTTGTTGGAAGATGCTATAGAAATATTTATTATTATTATTATTATTGATATTATTAATATTAATGTATTATTACTATTAAGGATCTCGGAAGTTGGAGACAAATGCAAAGATAGCATAATGATGCCAACCATCATAAAAGAGAAGAAGCTGTTTAGTATTTTATACCATACAGCCTCTATGTTCATAAATGTATCTCCATGTCTGTCCATCCACCATCTGGCCTCCTGGAAACTCCACAAAGTCCTGACCTTTGGTCCACACCAGGTCAAACATCTTAACCTGCACCTCCAACTGGACATCCACCATGTTTTCAGTGGAGCAACAGCAGTGACCCCCTTGACCTTTTCTTTGGGCAACAAAATGTTCTCTCTTTCAGGGTAAAAATACAATCAAGTGAAACAAAACAAAAAATTTAAAAGTTAGGAAGTTGCTAAAATGCTCGATTTATTTTCCTTCCAACGTCAGAGCAAATGATCTGATCATCAATTATTAGAAGGTGTAGTGATCGAGTGCCTCACAAGGGAATTAAAAATACACAACTAAATTATTGTGAGTTGTGGATGACTCTCAGCTACCACCACCCTAAAATTAATTCAGAATTTGTAAAACTAATGGACTTGTAGCAATTTAAATCACCATTCACGGCCATCTTGAATTGTGTTGACTTCGATTCATCCATCATCTTTACCCATCTGGGTCGCGGGGTCACTGGTGTCCATATCCTGCAGTCACAACCTGGACATGTCTCCAGTCCATCACAGGGACACATGGAGACAAACAAGACAAACAACCATTCACATCTAGGGACAATTTAGAGTTACCGATCAGTCTAACATGCATGTTTTTGTTTCTGTGGGAGGAAACCGAAGTACCTGGAGAAAACCCATGCATGCACGGAGAGAACATGCAAACTCCACCCAGAAAGGCCACTGGCCGGGATTCAATCCTGCAACCCACTGAGAGGCAGTGCCTCTAACAACTGCACAACCGTGCCGCCTGTTGACTTCAAATATTAAATGTTAGACCCAAAAATTACAGCTTTTGGGGAGTTTCACTGTTGAGTAAAGAGATATTTTGCTAACAGTGTTAAATTTTAATAATTAACCTCAAAGTTTTAAGCAAAAACGTTGAGCAAAATTTAGTTCTCTGAATGTGTGCTGAGGATGATTCTCAGCTACTACCACAACAACGTTTTAGTTAAATATGTGTTAAAGTGACAGGTAAAGACATGTGGCTGATGCTGATTCAGTTTTATTCACTTCCTGAAGTGTTCAATAAAAACATGGCCACTGGTTCACAAGATGGTTTGCAAACAGACAAACCTCAGTGTCTGTTGTCATTTTGTGTTTTCTCAGGTCAGGCTGTGACAGCAGTTTTAAATCAGGTTGATCAGTAGTGAGTTTGACAGCTTCTGATTGGATTGTTGGAGGTTTCACTGTAGTTCATTCACTTATTTTAGCTGTTTGTTGTGTTGTGTCCTCTCTGATGAACACACCAACCTTCATCTGCTTTAGTTTAGCTGTTGCGTTGCATCCTCTGATGAGCACACCAACCTTCAGCTGTTTTATTTTAGCTGTTTGTTTTGTTTTATCCTCTCTTTGATGAGCACACCAACCTTCAGCTGTTTTATTTTAGCTGTGTGTTTTGTTTTATCCTCTCTTTGATGAACACACCAACCTTCAGCTGCTTTATTTTAGCTGTTGCGTTGCATCCTCTGATGAGCACACCAACCTTCAGCTAATTTTAGCTGTTGCGTCCTCTCTCTGATGAACACATCGACCTTCAGTTGCTTTCAGTTTCAAAGGAGGAAGAACTCCGACCATCATCATGTGACGCTTTCTTCATAATCAGGAAACAAACTTTCAGAGGAAGTTGATCTGAAACGCAGCGATGGTTTGGACTCACGCAGGTGAGAGGAGCAGCGTTTTTATACATTTTATTGAACATTATATTTAAAACAGGGTGAAGAAAGCAAAGAATCCGTGTTTGAAAAGTTGTGACGCGCGTCTACTTTCGCTTTTCATGAACTCCGCAGGTGTTTATTCATAAAAAGTGTCTGTGAGGTTATAAACGTGACTTTATTGTAATTATAACTGTAATCGTGGCTTTAAGACGATAAAATTACAGATTTAAACACTCTTCTTCTTCTTAATTAGTTTTTTTTTTCTTCTACTTATCATCAAGCAGTTTACTTTTTTAATTGCTTAAAAAGTGAACATGTTAATAAAAAATTACTACAAGAAGAGACCACATTTAATGCAGGAGCCTCCAACATGACCCTGAAATTTAGATTAAAGGCGCCGCATTAAAGAAGAAGCGCATGCCAGTGTTTTAGACTGACAGTTGTTGCCTTATGGTCAAATTTAAGAAAATATTTTTATTCCTTGCAAGCTGGAATTCAATAATTCGTTGTCAATTACTCTCAGCTACCACCACATTAAATTGTAGCTCAATTCCTGTTAAACTGACCACGATAAAGCAAATTATATGTTTGTTACGGTCAACTAGTTTTTGGCAGCTATCTTGAAATGAATTGACTCCATAAGTTAAAGGATTGTAGGTGTACACCCAATAATACTTTCCTGTAAGTTTAATTAAAATGCATCCTGTTGTTTGTGAGATATTTTGCTAACAGACAAACAAAGGTCTTGTGCAATAAATATGATGTGAACTGCGTGTTGTGGATGAATCTGAGCTACCACCACGTTCAATTTGAGCTCAGTGTCTGTAAAACTGACTGAATTATATTAATTTTTGTGTTGACTAAGGTTGGTCAGCTGTGGCAGCCATATTGAATTGGGGCAACTTTAAAAGTTAATCATTTGTTAAGGTACATCCAGTGAGTATCTCTTGGAAGTTTCAATAAAATCTGTCTGGTGGTTCATGACATATTTTGCTAACAGAAAGACAGAGTTTAATCCAAATGATTAATAGCTAAACTTTAAACAAAGATCCTGTGCAAGCTGTAATTCTCACAGTATGTGTCGCGTCTCAGCTACTTCCACACCAAATTTCAGGCTAATATGCCTAAAACTGACCATTATCACTGTTTTTGTGGGTTTTTTTGTTTTTTCGCAATCAGTTGGCTGTGAATATCCAAAATTGGGTTGACTCCAAATTAAAAAAAAAAAAAAAAACTAAACTGAAACTGAATTTTTATTTAAAATAAATTATTTTAAATTAGTTAGCACCTGCTGCACACGCGTGCAGCCCACAGGCGCAGGAAGAAGCTGATCTCTGCTCTGCAGTGAAGAAGTGGGCGTGGCCAAGAGCGCTGGCAGGTGGCAGAGAGTACAGTTGCATTCGGGCCCAAAAAATTCGGCCCCAGCCCTTAGCCATCATTTCTGAACCCCACCCGACCCGACAAATTACCAGTAATTACAGGTCTGAACGTGACGCG
>JARVLU010001073.1:5694841-5716687 GCA_031762415.1 Simpsonichthys santanae | reverse complement strand
GACGTCACTGGGGGCGGCGCCGTAAGTACGGAGCGCCGTAGGTAGAGACCGCCGTAACCCGAGGACTACCTGTAATTAGATCGTGAGCTGCACGCGTCCGCTGATGCAATCAAAAGCCCGACACCGGCTCGCCCTGCACATTATTATGTCTTGGCCCGGCCCTAATCCGGGTCGGTCCAGGCCAGGCTCCAGGTTTGGGTTAGAAATGACAGCTGTAGGCACCCCTAAAGCTCAGACCCTAGAATCACCCCTGTTATTAAAGCATTCTGAAACTCGTTTAGCAGTGAGTACTTTACAAACAGGTCAATTAATTTGTCAAAAGTCAACATCTGTCAAAGTTAGAGAACTTTTTCAGGTGTCTGGATTGGCGTGTACAGTATCTGTCTTTTCTCGTGACATATAGTTTGACTGTTCAACAACAGGAAGTGAAACTGGTTCTGACGAATCGTCTGCAGTAAAAACCATATGAGGGCGTAAGATCTCCTCGTCTACTGTAGAACAGTGGCCTTTTAAAAACTTTTGCACACAAAAAAAAAAAAAAACCTTGTTCTGAATGTTTGCAGAAAACTGTGAACGAAGCAGCAGTTTTAATAATTTTAACATTTAGTCCAGTTTGTCGACTCTGTTCTGTGTTGAAAATAAAACAAAGTTGGAAACTCTCATGGCTGCACGTCCTGATAAAAAGGTACATTGATTGTGTTTTGTTGTTTGTTTGTTTGTTTGTTTGTTTTGCTAGCTGCTGCCATAGCATAACCCATCAGGCTTACTTTGAAAAACCACTTCCTCCTCCATGAACTGAACATGTCTCCTTTGTGGTTCTTGTTACAGTTAATTAACCGTGTTGGTTCTCTGTTTGGTTTAAAAAGGTGAAGAAACTCTGAAAATGGGATGTCACCCCATAAGATGTTTTTATATCTGGCACAGGGTCTGATTGAAGTATAAAAGTTAAATGGCGTCGCATCAGTCCAGTTAAAGGTCACCAGCTGACATCTTGTGTTGCGTTTTCAGGCCCGATGCTGGCGAGCCTGTTGCTCGTCTCCCTGTGCGCAGGCGCAGCGGCCATGTTTGACAGCAGGCTGGACGTCCACTGGGAGCTGTGGAAGAAGATGCACGGCAAGAATTACCAGAACGAAGTAAGCAGTTAAAAGTAAGGAAGTTTCCTGTTTACCAGCACAGAGTCCGTTAACTTCCACTGTTTGTGTTTCGTGCGCTCGTTCTGTGTTCAGGAGGAGAACGTGCGCCGCAGGGGCTTGTGGGAGAAGAACCTGATGCTTATCACTACACACAACCTGGAGGCCTCGATGGGACTTCACACCTACGATCTGAGCATGAACTTCATGGGAGACCTGGTTAGATTATCTCCTGTCTCGTCGTCTTATTTAGAAGTTTGAATTAGTAAAACCCTTAAATTCATCCATGCTGAAACTTAAACGTGATTAGAGTCTGAACAAGACGTATTTCCTGCATCATCTCTACAACGAGCCTATGAGTTTTCAGAGCAGCAGAAACTTGACCACAAAAACCAAGAAAAACCTAATTTAACTTAAGCAGGAAGTTTTGTGGTTGCAGCAAAAGTTCGTTGAACGTTAAAAACTTGGCCTTAAAATGGAGCGTTGCGTTTTCTCCACAGGTATTTATATCTTATTAGGCAATACTGTATTCTTTTTATGTCACAGTGCTGTTATTTACAACAACAAAACAACTTTAGAAATTGTGATTAGCTTTTCACCTTTTTCTGCACATGTTTGGCGTCAGTTTGTTTTAAAGACGGACTTGATTTTTGTTTCACTTTTGTTCAATTCCTAGTCCAAATTCATTCCAAACGTTTTCAGTTTTGCATGGTGCACTGTACAATTTTGAATGGCAATAATTATTATTATCATTATTGTTGTTATTATTATTAAATATAAATTAGTCGATAAATAAGTTGTTTTTATTTTTCCTCCTAAATGCATTTATTTTAACCTGTGATGTTTCAAATGGCTAGTTGGATGGATGGATGCAGACATGCATACATTAATTACAGGGGAGAGATTTTGAGAACTAACATATTTAAATCCTAAAAGGTATTTTAAATTTAAAACCTGCATGTTGACACTGTGTGTGAGTTGCTTCTACTCTCAGTGTTGGTGTTCTCTTCTTCCTCGCAGACAGCAGACGAGATCCTGCAGTCCTTCGCAACCCTCACTCCCCCCACTAACCTCCAGAGGGCGCCATCACCCTTCACTGGGGCCTCGGGCTCCAGCGTACCAGACACAATGGACTGGAGAGAGAAGGGCAGTATCACAAAGGTCAAAATGCAGGTAAAAGATAAAATAATGACAAAAGTAAATGTGCAGTCAAAGAGACTGTTTCACAGCTTCAACGGTACAAAATTAATAATTAATTTGTGTCATCTGTCGACAGAGGAGCACCTTGTTTCAGTCGATGTTGTCATGATTTATTTTTCCTCTACATACTTCCTGTTTGTTCTTCTCACATGAAGTCCCCACAACCCCATGTTTTGCATGTTTCTTCACCACAGCCACATTTACAGTCAGTAAGAGTTATGAAAACACTTTCTCACCTGCTTCAAAAAGTCCCCATTCAACATTTACTTTTAAAACTATTGTCAGTGTTGTTGCTGAGTGACTCAATTTTTTTTTTTATTTGTCCAAGATGTAAAACATGATGTCCTGATTTCATACATTTTGCAAACCCATGTTGTAGCTACAGCAAAACATGGCCACGTGCGTAAAACGATCCATACTTTTCTCGTTTTATTGAAACTGTTCAGAAAAGGTTTACTCTAAATTAGGTTGCATGATGGGGTTGTGGGTACCACTGTCTCAAAATTAAAATAATAAAAACTCTAAATATGGCCTGTCATTTCAACATTTTGTAGTAGTTATTTCTGTAACTACACTGCCTGCTGTTGAAATGCATGTTATAGAAAAGATATGTGTGAATGTTTACGAAGCATTCTTACTATTGTGATCCATTTTTTCTTCCGTATATTTTTCAGCATCTTTTTTTTTTTTTTTTTTTCACAATTTTTGTGCTGTTTCAACAAACCATAAATCAAAACATTCAGCTCTTTCAGGACAACCCTGCTATGACTTTAGGTAGTGGTGCAACTTTAGCTCTTTTCCGCCATTTTTTTCCTCAACGACAATGAATTGAGCTCATTTTCCATCCTTCAAATCTTTAGATGTGTTTACAACTTTTTGCTGCTCCTTTCACGTTTGGTTCTGCTTCAGCTTCTTTTAGCTTCCTTGTTCAAATTTAAACTTTTTCCAGCTAATTTCAACTGTTTTTTTTTAGCTGTTTTGTGCTCCTTTTAGAATTTTTTCTGCTAACCACAACATTTTTGTGCTTCTTCTAACTTATCTGCTAATTTCAGCTTGTTTATGCAAGTTTCAGCTTTTTCTGCTATTTCAGCTACTGTTGAGCTGTTTTTGAACCTTTCTTGAACCTTTATGCTAATTTTAGCTTTTTCAGTGGATTCCACATCTTTTGCACTCATTTCAACTTTTTCAACCTAACGCAGCCAAAAAAAAAAAAAAAAAGTGCTCTCTCCACTTCCTTCTGGTAATTTAAGCTTCTTTCTGCTTTTTAGCTACTTTTCAGTTGTCTCTTTGCTCATTTAAACTTTTTCAGATAATTTCCACTTTTTTGTGTTAATTTTCACTTCTTTCAGCCTAATTGGGCAAACGTGTTCTTTATGGTTTCTAATGCTAATTTAAGCTTGTTCTAACTTTTCAGCTATTTTCTAGCATTGTTAGCTAATTTCAGCTGATTTCAGATCAATTCAAGTTGTTCTTGGTGATTTCTGCTACAATACTTTCAGCCTAATTAACTTGTTTATACTAATTTTAGTTTGTTCTGTTCCTTTCAGCTTTTTTTCCTGCTAATTTCAGCTTTTTCTGCTATTTCAAGGATTCAAGGGAGTCAAAGTTCTTTATTTGTCATGTGGTACATGTGCTGGAACTAATAGTGTACACGGGGTCCCTGTTACATCCAATAAAAGTATAAAATGTAAAAGAAAAACAGTAATAAGATCTAATATATGAACTAAGAAAAATGTTAAATACTTTGTAAAAGCACTAGTACAAAAACAATATGCCGAACAGCAGCACCCCCGATCAGATTCAACTACCGCTGATTCAGCTACTATTTAGCTTTTTTAGTGCAAAATTTAAAATTTTCAGCTAATTTTACACTTATTTTTAGCTTGTTTCAGCTCATTTCTCTTCCTTCTGGTAGCTTAAGCTTCTTTCAGCATTTTCAGCTGCTTTTCAGCTATTTTTTGCTAAATTCAGCTTTTTTTGGCTATTTTTATGCTAATTACTGCTTATTTAAACCTAAAACAGCAAATATGTGT
The DNA here is from genome assembly GCA_031762415.1 of Simpsonichthys santanae. Classification (NCBI taxonomy): domain Eukaryota; kingdom Metazoa; phylum Chordata; class Actinopteri; order Cyprinodontiformes; family Rivulidae; genus Simpsonichthys; species Simpsonichthys santanae. The sequence continues at coordinate 5,712,324 of JARVLU010001073.1, read as the reverse complement.
TATTTATGCTTTCTTCTGCTAATTTAAGCTTGTTCTTCTATTTCAGGTACATGTCAGCATGTTTTTAACTAATTTCAGCTGTCTTTCAGCAAGTTCTTGAGCAACTCACACTGCATTTTGCAGAAAATGTACTTTCTCTAGCTGTTAAGTTTTTCTCATCACAGCACATCTACATGATGAAGTCCATTAATATGATTAAATGTTTCATCTGAAGCTCATAAAAAGTGGTTATTCAGGGCGATTTAGTGTGTGTGTGTTTCCTGCAGATGCTTTTGAAAGACATTGAAGTCAGAGCAGTTTTTTTTTTTTTTTTTAATCCAGGGTTCCTGCGGCTCCTGCTGGGCCTTCAGTGCTGCCGGGGCCCTGGAGGGTCAGCTGGCCATAAAAACCGGAAAGCTCGTCGACCTCAGTCCCCAAAACCTCGTGGACTGTTCCACGAAGTACGGCAACCACGGCTGCAACGGGGGCTTCATGCACCACGCCTTCCAGTACGTCATCGACAACCAGGGCATCGACACTGACGCTTCGTACCCGTACACCGCACAGGTGAGTAAACTAAAGCAGAACAAAAATAAAACTGCATTGCTTAATAGAGAAGTTTTTAACTCCAATTAAGTTTTTTTTTCTCTCAGCAAGAATCAATTTTCAGTTGCTGTTTTTTTTTTTTTTTTTTTACAAGTTAGTGAAATCCCCAGCCACATTTCTTTTTAAACCCAAGGCATTTATTTTGTAAATCAGATTTTATTATTTAATTTTTTTACAAAAAAAGGAATGCAGTGTGAAACGAGTTGTGATACGAGGCACAGTGTGGGCGTATGAACAGCAGGATGAAGTTAAACCAGACCCTTCAGGCTGCAGACAGCAACACTTTTCACTTGTCTGTGCTCTCCTGTTAATGTCTCTTTGGAGCAACAATGAATTAATCGGAGCGGACAACATGTTTGTCCTCCAGGCTTCAGCTGCTTCGCTGATATTTCTGAGGAGGAGGAGGAGGAGGAGGAAGAGGGCAGTTCTGATCAGCCCTGCTGACGTGCCGCGGTTTGAGTTTAACAAAATATCTAAAAACTTTACATGGGATGAAACTGAAATTTCAGTTCAAACTGCATCATTAAAGCACTTTAAAAACTAGTCTAAACCATAAAATTCATTCTATTCCTGTGATTAAAACTTTACTGTATGTTTCTGTTTTTTTTTTTTTTTGGTTTGTTCGTTTTTTTTTGTTTGTTTTTACAGTACTTCCTTGCTACTTCACAGTTCTTTTATCGCAGGCTCGCTCTATCGCGGGTTTTCAAAATAAGATTGGACAAGACACACAGTTGGCTGATTGATGGATGAGCCGCACGATCGGCATTACATTTTTATAAAAAAATATATATTTTATATTATTTAGCACCTGCTGCACATTTGTGCAGCCCATATTGCAGGAAAAACTTCCTGCTGCAGCTGATCAGCTGTTCACCGTGCAGAGCAGAGAAGTGGGCGTGGCCAAGAGTGCTTGCAGGTGGCAAAAAGGAGAGGAGGCACGGAGCTGAAATCATGACATTGTGTCTTTTAGAGCTTTAGAGTTTAGACATTGTTTAGAATATTGCTAGAGTGTGGGAAGAGTTTAGAACACTATCTATTTATCTATCTATCTATCTATCAGAAAAATAAACTACTACTTGTACTATTCCTACTTTACGTTTTTTTTTTTTTTGTTCGTTTTTTTTTTGTTTGTTTGTTTTTTTTATTGCGGGTCTGGGTCTTCAGGGTACAGATCCCCCGCCACAAAAGAGAGACTACTGTAATCTAATATATTTAGAATCATCCATCCATCCATCCATTATCTTTTACCTGCTTCTTCCTTTTCAGGTCATGGGGGTCATATCATCTGTCACTGTTTGAGAGGTGGGGGACACCCTGGATACGTTTCCAGTCCATCACAGGGACACGTGGAGACAAACAAGACAAAAAAAACATTCACTCTGTCACTCACACCTAGAGACAATTTAGAGTTACCAGTCAGACTAACATGCATGTTTTTGGTCTGTGGGAGGAAACCAGAGAAAAGCCACGCATGCACGGAGAGAACATGCAAACTCCACCATGAAAGGCTCCAGGCCAGGATTTGAACTGGCGACCTTCTCGCTGAGAGGCAGCTTCTCTACAAACGGTGCCACCGTGCCACCCTCTGAAGCATTTTGGTTATAAATACTTTATTTATAAACAGCCAGATGTGGGGCAGCACGGTGGCTCAGTTGGTAGAGCTGTTGCCTCTCAGCGAGACGATTCAAATCCCAGCTGGGGGGTCTTTCTGGGTGGAGTTTGCATGTTCTCTCTGTGCGTGCGTGGGTTTTCTCCGGGTACTCTGGTTTCCTCCTACAGACCTAAAACATGTATGTTAGGCTGATTGGTAACTCTAAATTGTCCCTATGTGTGAGTGAGAGAGTGAATGGTTGTTGTCTCTTTGTGTCCCTGTGATGGACTGGAGACCTGTCCAAGGTGTCCCCCTCCTCTCACACAGTGACCGCTGGATATGGGCATCAGTGACCCCCATGACCCGAAGAGGAAATGTGGATAAAGATGATGGATGGATGGATGGACAGGTGGATAGTCATGTAAAACAAGCTTTTTTGCCTTTCTCTGTCTATACGTTCTTGTTGATTTGTTAGCTAAATACTGTATTTCATTACCAGATAAGCTTCAATGAAACTTGCAGGAGGTAAACATTTGATTGACATGTACAGCTGATGAAATTTGAGTCAACCCAGTTCAGCATGGCTGCAACAGCTAACTGACTTTACCCAACCACAGAATTTTTTTTGTCTCTCACCAGTCAGCTGCTGCTTTAACCCCTCAGGTCAATTTCCTGCTTATTTTAAAGCTGCAACAATCCATTTTAAAGGAAAACTTTAGAAAATGAACATTTTCTTCACAGTTGTTACCATCGTTAACATCACCTGATCTCCTTCCTTAACTTCAGGAACAAGACTGCCTCTACAACCCCGCGTATCGAACAGCGAACTGCTCTCGGTACGCCTTCCTGCCTGAGGGGAACGAGGCGGCCCTGAAGGAAGGGGTCGCCAATATCGGACCCATTTCAGTGGCGATTGATGCCACGCGGCCCCGGTTTGCTTTCTACAAGAACGGTAAGGTGTTTATTAGATAAACCAAATGTTTTTATACATGGAATAAAAAAGAACACTCCAGACACTTTAAAGACGCTGCAGGACATATAATGCATGAAGTTAAGCTCTAGTTGCTCTTTATTGTTTGAGAAAGCGTTAGCGAGTTGAAAAATACAAATATAAATCCACGCATTTTTCATTCATTTAACTTTTCTTATTCCAGGAGTTTACAATGACCCCACCTGCTCCAAGAACGTTAACCATGCAGTCTTGACTGTGGGCTATGGTACTCTGAACAATCAGGATTATTGGCTGGTAAAGAACAGGTGAGACTTCATTACTGTCGTTCATTTCCCCCTTGTTTCTTTATTTTCATCACTTGTTTGTCTGCTTGGTGTTTTGCAACTGCTTGAAAAGAAAAAAACAGAAAGTGAAACACAAACAAAACAAAAAAAAGCTCTGGAAGTTCAACAATCACAGACTACCGGTTAGGCTGTGTTCAAAGTTAGAGATTTTGCTGACAGAAATACAGAAACTGAGATATTTAAAGCCCTAGCATTCAAATCATTCATGCCAGAGTGGTTCAAAACATCAAAGTTCATGCTCAATAATCCAGGTAAAAGCTCCAACAAAGTTCAGTCAGGTCCTCTGGATGGTTTCCTTTTTTGTTGATGTTTCATCTTTCATCCAAAGGACTTCTTCAGTCCGAGGAGCCACAACAAACTCAGTCCCACAAGCAGCACACTCACATAGTGAACCAACCAGTTTGCTGGTGATAAAATGGTTTCTGGGGCCCGCCTTCTCCTCCGTTGACTCCTCTGAGACAGTCATAACCAAAATAGTTCAAAACATCAAAAATTATTATTTTTTTTATATGAAGTCCTTAGGATGAAGGATGAAACGTCTCAACAACAACAACAACAAAAGAAACCGTTCAGAAGACCTGACTGAACTTTGTTGGATTTTCTACCTGGATTATTGAGCATGAACTTTGATGTTTTGAACCACTTTGGTTATGGCTGCCTCAGAGGAGTCGACGAGGGAGAGGGTGGACTCCAGAAACCATCTTATCACCAGCAAACTGGTTGGTCCACTATGGGAGTGTGTTGTGGGACTGAGTTTGTTGTGGCTCCTCAGACTGATGAAGTCCTTTGGATGAAGAATGAAACGTCTCAACAAAAGAAACTGTTCAGATCACCTGACTGAACTTTGTTGGATTCATGCCAGAGTTTTAGACTAAGACAATCAAATGATGAGCAATGAGTTATGGTCATTTGGGTCAAACGATGTAAACTACATGACGTGTGATTCCTGAGATCTTAAAGAATTCAGTAACTCTTAAAAGTACATGTTGGAGGTAACTCTCACCTACTAACACCAAATCTTAGCTCAATATCTATAAAACTGTCTGAGCTGCAGCCATGTCCATGTTGGCTAAGGTCGATCAGCTGTGGCAGCCATCTTGAACTGGGTTGACTCCTAAACGACAGGAGTTCTAGACGTACATGGAACAGTTTATGAAAGCTGTATCAAAACCCAAAATATATATTTTGTTAACAGTAAAACTCACGCATAGATGAAAACATTATGGGCTTTGCTTTTGGCTGCAGATAAAAACTGATCATTCTAACTGTCAGGCTGTTTTGTATCAGGTGATCTGATGAAGAGAGGTTTTATACACTTCATTCAATACAAGAAAAACACAGTTTCTGATTTTTTGTTTATTCTTTTGTTTGTTTGTTTTTCATAAATGGGATCTACAAAACGCATTAAATCTTTGTCATTAATCTTTAAGTCAGCAAGCTTTTTTTTTTTCTCCTCTGTTCTATGCATCCAGTTGGGGAACTACGTTTGGAGATGAGGGCTACATCCGGATGGCGCGCAATCAGGAAAACCAGTGTGGCATCGCTCTGTACGGGTGTTACCCCATCATGTAGCTGCTGCAGGAACTGAACTGCATCACGTGTAAAATGAACAATCTAAATCATCTATTTTTAGTTTTATTAGGGCTCTCCAAAACTACTACTACAGCTTAAAACCAGCATCTTTCTAATACTTCTAACCATCATCTGCATATAATAATATACAAAGGGATTTGTTTTTCTGTAAGTCTTGATTTTTGTTTCAAACTGTTGGGTTGTTACATTTATGTGTATTTTAAACTTTAAAAATGATGTGCTCTTCTTAGATTATGATTTACAATAATGTTTATGAACACCAAATTTTGTACTCATTGTTTAAAGCTGTGAGGAAATCTTTGATTGATAAATGTGTCCATTTTTGTCTGCATCAGCACTGAAAAAATGTAACTTTTAAAACAATAAGTATGATTTCTAGAGGGCTTGAGCATCAAAATCTAAGGTTCCTATGCAAAGATACACAAAATCCTGCAACTCTACCTTAATAAAAAGTTAAGGATTTTTCAGAAATGTGCCTAGTTTCAATGTAAGTTCTTATTCAAAGGGAATAAAAGTGATAAAATATCAAACGATCTGATGCTTCTCTTGTGGTTTGTTAATATGTCAGACTGTTCTGACATTATGTTTGGAGAATTGATTAAATCAACAGAATATTCATGGGAAAATACGAAGAATATGTTGAGTCAATTCTAGAAAATGTAACTGGAAATGGAAAAAAAAACTTTGCTGTATAAGTTGCATCTGTTATGCATCGCTGCTGACGCATCATACTCATTACATGTCACCGCTGACCACCTGGAAACGTGGGTCGATGTAGTGCCAATAAACGATTGGCTGCTAAATGGCGGCCACAGGAGTGTGCACGGGAGGACTTTGACAAGAATTTAACAAGATTAACGCTTAAAAACAATTGTGTTTGCTCGAAATTGTAGCAAAGGTGTGTTTCAGTTTAACTTTCTTTAATAAATGCACTTTGACGGTCAAATCATCTGCATTTCACCTGGACAGCGCGGCGAAATGCAACTGATTTGCCATTTGCTCCAGGAGTTCTGGAGTGAGACGAAGGTGTCTCGTATGACAAGCCACATGTCTCATTAATAGTTTACCTATTAATGCGATACTTGGTTTGCCATATTAGTCAAGCACCCTCTAGTGGCTGAAAATTGTAATGTTCAATATTTTCCATGTCAGAATGAATGAAATTGTGAATGCAACTGACATATCGCTGACAAAAATTGGGTTATACATATGGGTGAAAAAAAACAAGTTGCTTTGCTGTATAAGTCGCAGGGCATGCTAATTTATGCAAAAAGGTGTGACTTATACAGCAAAATGTATGGTAAGTTACTGACGTAAGACCAATTCCAAATGGAAGAACTGTGATTAAAATGAACAGTTTAAGATTTAGAATATTAAACAGCTGTTTAGCAACATGCTAATACTTCCAACCAAGTCCGAATAACATGACGGAGCCCAGTGTTGGGTTACAAATGAATCATTTTTTTATTTTTTTTAGTGCAACATCACAACAAACAATTTTCACATGAGGTATTCAAAGGGATTTTCTTTAGTTGTCGATACAAAACGTCCCACCATGATTGATGTTTAAAGTGATGTGTATCTTTTTTTTAAGCCTTTGGTTGGTTAGCCACATTCATAAGAGTAAGTCTAACACGTGGACAAGAATGGCACGGTAAAGCATGGTGGGATGGTGAGTCCGAGCTGAGGAAACTCCAATTTAAGTCAAATACTTCCCTCAGCTCTTCCTCACTTAAAGCTTTCTGTGGATTTTATTAACTCCTACTTACAACAGTGGGATCGAACAGTTTTTCTACTACACTAAACATTAGGAAATACCAGGGGGAGGGACGAGGCGTGGCTTACAAATGTGGAAAAATAGCTTCTGTCTTCTGTGACCTTTTTTTTTTATTTCAGGGTGAGCGCTTGCTTATTTGGGCCTCTTGGGCTTAATAGTTTATGGAAAACAAGGAACAGGCAACGTTGATTACAGCAAGAACCTCCTTGCTTAGATTGTCACCTCCTTTTTTTTTTTTTTTTTAATTTTTTTTTTTTTGGTCTTGAGAATGATTTCATATTTATATACAGAACATGGATCAATGGGACTCTAGCATACTGGGCTTCAGCTTTGGCTGGATAGGGGCCCCGATCGGCCCCTGTTACAGATTGATTCCAGCACATTTGGTTTGGAGTAAAAGGCATGAGAAAGAGACAGATGGACAGACAAGATAGATAAATAGATTGACAGACAGACACCCTGACAGGATGGACTCTTTGGTTAAGAAATATCTTTTTCACACATCTCACACAGTTGAGGTAGATGGGTAAAGTCTTTGTGTACACACGAGGGGGGAAAGGCAGGGACAGACACACTTGGGCTTATAAAGTCTCAAGACTTCCACCTGAAGACATGCTCTCCTGTCAGTTTCTCAGTTCCAGCTCGACGTACGGTGTTTTGTGGGGGAAAATTATCGTCTCATTAAACAGCACCGGTGCCTTTTTGTGGAATGGCTCTGAAAGGAACTGCAGCCGACGCCACAGTACGTGTTAATCTTTGGTATTTTTTCTCTCTTTCTATTTTTGTGTGAAACACTGTTGAAAGTATTGAACCACTTTGGCTGCCTCAGAGGAGTCGACGGGGGAAAGGGTGGACTCCAGAAACCATCTTGTCACCATCAAACTGGTTGGCCCACTATGTGAAGGTGCTGCCTGTGGGACTGAGTTTGTTGTGGCTCCTCGGACTGATGAAGTCCTTTGGATGAAAAATGTAATGCTTCAACAAGAACAAAAAAAAAAAAATAAAGAAACCATCTAGAGGACCCGACAACTACTATTGAAATGAATTTGTCTTTATAATTTTAGTCCTGCCAGTCTAAAGGTACTCGTTACAAAGTCATGACGTAAAAGAAGTGATCATCTTCAAATTCACCAAGAAAGAAAATATGCACTATATGCTTCCTTTAAATAAATAAAAAATAATAATAATCACTTTTATGTTCCCATCTTAATTCCCACCTTATTCTACTTACAATCAGCAAAGTGCTTTGTTTATATTGAGTGTGGACCCGCATTTTATAATTGTATATCAATACATGTGGAAAACTACTGGAATAAACCCACAGCATTTGATATAGTTCAGATACCTGCCATGCTTTCACAGAACTGTATCTGGAATTGACACTAGGGGGAGCCGAAAGGCCAAAATGGTATAAAATCACCTGAAGCAGCCAACTGTATTCACCCCTCCCTGCTGCCTCCTCTGTGCACAGAGAAGGACGAGCTTTCCTTCTTGACATGGAGCAGAAGGTGGCTCTGTCTCCATTTTGGGCTCCCAGTCAGGGAGACAAAGGGGAACCTGAAAGGTGTCACCTCAGCTTTGATACCAAGACAGCAGCGAGCAAGGGTCGGCAGAGGAGCCTTCAAGCTCTTGTAGTTTTACGTTTGTTCACTCCTGTACACCCCCAGCACTCCCCCACCACCCCCTTTGCTCTCAGCATGCTTACAATTGTCACTCATTAAAGTTTAATTCAGCTTCATGCCTCACTACTCCAACACCACCCCCCTGTTCCTCAAACAACCCCTCCTACACACACAGAACCATCCTCATTCTGGATGATTCAGCCTCCGCTCTGATCTCCCCCCACCCCCCCCCACCCCTTTTGAATGCCCCCTAAACCCCACAGGTCTGGCCAACAGCGGGCCTCGGCCCAGAGACCCAAAGAGGAGACGGGATAAAAAAAATAATAATTTAAAAAGAGCCTCCCCTCTTTGAAGTCCACGAAAAAGTCGATGGCCTCTTTCAAGACCGCTCGTCTTTCAAGTGCACGCTGTGAAGGGGGCTACGCCAGTCCACCCCTTCCAACGTTAAAGACGGAGCGAGAAAACGAGACCGGGTGGAAAAGAGCCGTGTCAGCCTCGTTACTCTTTGGAAGCGTTTGCTCAGGAGTGAGGACGTGGGGTCTTTGGTGATTTTCTCCTGATTTACACTGAAAACGACCAAGACATTGGTGCAAACTATTTATACGCCACAAGAAGCATTCAAGAACCCCCCCGGCGAAGGTGGAACCGAAGAGGCCTTGACCAACGAGAAACTAAAGGTGGTGTGTGTCGACCGACTGATTTAAATAATCCCTCAAAATTGCTAAATGTCAAGAACTCTCTTTTTTTTTTTACCTTTTACATAATTTTGTTGCCGCACCTTTTTTTTTACTTGTTTTGCTCCCAGCTCAGCTGCTGCATTAAAGACTTAATCTACTCAAACAGACTTTTGAAATAAAGGACGTTAAATGTGGAGGTTTTTCAACAATTATTTATCATCTGTTATCATTTGTTGGGCTGTTTCTGTCAGAGGAGACAGAGGAGAGGTGCTTGAGCACACGTCACCACTACATTTTTGGAAAACGGTAAAACTCCAGCGATGGGACTGCGCACCGCAGAGACCAACACGGGGAAGTTGGGAGCCCGGTGAAACTCGGATTTGCGAGACTCCCTCGTGAACGCCGTTCCCCGACCACTCGCGTCCCGGTGAGATGCCACGTTAAGTGAAACGAGCCCAGAGAGGAACGCTCAGATCCGCAAAGGTCAGGCGTGATCTTTTAAGATCTCCAAAAGATCGAGTACACAAAAAAAACCCCGAAGACTCAAACAAGACTCGAACACACCTTCAGAGCATGAACCTGCGAGCAAATAGTGAAATCTTTGGAACAAAGCAACAGAAAAAGCAGGAGTGAACCTAACCTCGCTGGAACTGAGAAAACTGGCAGAGGAGCATGGCATGTGGGAGAACAGCGAGTTCACACTGAGCTGGACATGGACATGGGTTTCTGCACCCGAGAGGAGTTTGTGCGAGGGAGGTGGCGGTCACAACCATGCATGTTTAGCCAAGCAGACACAGCAGCACGTTGCATGTGACCCTGGAGGACTCCTCCACTTCAGTCAGCGCTCCTCCGGACACTCCGGATGATCTTGGTCTGAATATGACTTTACAAGCAACTTCTAAATCCATAGGGGTGCCACATCATCTTTGTCACTATTAATTATAAATATTATCACAACATTCAAACAAGCTTTGGCCTTGGCATTAAGATCTGACAGCAGAGACATTTGCAAGAGTAAAGAATTCCCCAATAGTCTACAAAAGAAAAATAAAGGCCAGGCCTTCATGATCGAGAGATACGCAACATCACAGGGTGGATCGGGTTGGACTGTTTGGATCGGGTACTGGGTTCAGGGATTCAGGCCGTACATTCAGGGAGGCAATGGTAATCTTTGGTATTACGATGGGATTCTACAGCTAAAAGTGCCCATCAGAAAAAAGTCTTAAGTTTCACACAGACATACAGAGCATTAAATAAATACTTACAGTATATAGATAGCATAAATAAATTACCAAATAAATAGAAAGAAAAGAAAGGAAAATCAATAAATACAGAAATAAATAGCATGATCAGGTCAGTAATTGCATTTGAAACGTTCTTGGTTCGATTTATATTTTGGCTATAAGGAGGCGCGTTAAAGCCGTGCCTTTGTGGACCAAAAGAAATGACCTTGCACGTCAGCAGGGCTGAAACAAACCGCCCCGCACTTCCAACGTGGTTCTATAAATAGATCGATGTGCTTGAAATCTGTACAAAAAGGGCAGAAAGAATCACATTCCTCCATTTTCTAGACATCTGTAAAAAAAAAAAAAAAAAAAAAAATTTTTCAGAATGAGGCGTTTACAGTCTTCTTTTTGTTTTGGGGGAAATGATTCGGAGGAAAAAAAAAACAACTAAAATGTCACTACACTTGGAAACACTGCTGTTTCCTTGTTGTGGCTTGGTCTTGAGTTATAAAATGGCTGTGGAGCTTTTCTTTGGAAGCTCAGCGAGAGTCTTAAAGCTAAACGGTTGCATCAACAAGTCTGTTTTGGCGTCCCACTTGTGTTTATTGATTTTGTCCCGGCGTATGTCGAGATGCACTGTAGACCCCCCCTCCCCCCCCCCTTGAAACCTCTGATTAATTCAAGATGGGACCGTTTAGACAAAATGCCGTAGATACTCTTGTTGGTGGTTAATGATTGACGGCTGGGACTTACGCACGCTACAGAACCCTCTTGATTATTCCAAACTTGAAACAGCACCATACGGTCCGTCGTCATGGAAACACATGCTAAAAAACAGGGAAATTGGCTTCTTCACGATAAAAAGGAATAAAAATAATTTAAAAAAAAAAAAGCCTTTTCTTCCTCTTTCACCTTGATTCTCGAGGAAAAAAAAAGGGCTGGGAGGGGAGAGATTAACATCTTTGGACAATGGCGATCACTTTTGATTAAAAAAGGTACACGATGGAGCTCTCCAGACGTGAGCACTTCTTGATTCTTCACGTTTGGTTGAGATAAAAATAAAAATTGAAGGTACATCAAAATATGCTTCCTCCTGATTTGTAATACCCTCATTATCTCTAAACTACACAAAGTAATGAGATGGCATCTATGTAAAGGTGTGAATGTTTCTGAGTCACCTTTGACTTTACATCAGGACCTCTCGTCCTGCAGGTGTAACTCCGGGCATCGCCTCCTTCCATTTCAAAGAGACAATCAACTTTGGTTTGGTGGGGGGGGGGGATGCTTCACCTTCATAAAATCACCTCCAACAGCTGGCTCCGTCACTCCTGATAACGAGGAGGACATTTGTAACGGCTGATCTCCACTTAGACCAGTCTATGCGCCTCCTTGCTCCCTCCCCTGTCGCGCCTCCTGAGCAACCGGTGGTCACGCCGTGCTGCAGGACACCGCAGAGGAGGAAACGCTGGAGCCCGAGGAGCCGGTGGAGGAGGGGCGCCCCTCGTCTGCCCACTTGTTGAGGTTGCGTCGGCGGGCGTTCATGAAGAAGTTGCTGACGGTGGAGAGCTCCAGGCCCAGCTGCTGGGAGATGGTGACCTGCAGCTCTTTGGTGGGGCGGTGGTTCTCCCTGAAGATGGCCATGAGAGTGCGCCGCTGCAGGTCTGTGAACACCAGCCTGGTGCGCTTCGGGCCCTGGTTGCGCTCCAGCTTGCTCTGCTCCTGCTCCTTACGCTTGCAGGCTGCAGGCACATGGACGAAAGATGCATCAGACAGAGACAAGGGGAAACAGGTTAGCTAACAGACTGGCTGGCTAACTAGGACAAATGGATTAAGCTGAGGGAAAGTGGATTTGTTGAAAGAAAACAGATTAGCTAAGCAACTTTGATTAGTTGAAAGAGATGAATCAGCAACTTGTTTCATTGTGCAGTAAAGGAATCAAGATGTTCAATCGTTCAGATCTTGTTGCCAGTGAGCTGCTGGATGAAAGGAGCCGAAGAGGCCACAGCTCTGATGTTTTTAATCATGGTGGTGTTGTTTTTTTTTTATTATTATATTTCAAAATCTTCTGCCTGGAATCAAATTGTGAGGTCTTCCAAAAAAAAAAAAAAAAAACATCCTTCAGGAAAATAGAACAGATTAGTTGGCAAAATAAAACTGAATCATTTCCATTAACGGTGGAAATCCCAGATATGCAAACATTAAAAGATTAATGAACAGTAATATTGTGCAAAATAGGAAAAAAAAATATGTATATTTCAGCCAAACACAAACTACTCATGCTGAAAGATGAATTAACGTTCATCCTCTCTTGTTAAAGTGTTAAAGTTGCTGCTACTCCAACAGTGTGCGCAGGGACTGAGGTGAAATGGTCCTCTGTTGATTTTATTATTATTATTATTATTACTATTATTATTATTAGTGCTATTTGCATTATTTTCTCAGTCTGTCTTGCAAACATCAACCGCAGAACAAGAAGCTCGAGGTCTGGGTTAAGCACTGCTGCAGCCACAGCAGCCTGCTCAATTATATAATCAATATTAGCTCATGAAACGATCTGAAATCTAAAAAAATAAAAATTAACCTGCGAAACGAGCCCGTTTTTGTTGGGCAGGAATGAGAAGCAGCCTGAAGTGTGTGGGCCGAGCAGCACGTCCATTCTGAGGCTCAGACGGGTGTTTTAAATTCAGGCTGCATGTTCTTCTGCATATCCATAGCTGAACCCTTCACCTCTAACACGCTGTAATTCTGTATTTACAGGAAACACAACACCAACCTCTGCCTTTGTGTATCGAGCCAACTTCCCACCGCCGCACCCCAACCCTCTCCCCTCTCTTCCTCTGTTCATCTCCTTCCACTTTCCCCCTTTTCCCCTTTGGTGGATGCTACGACATCATTAGTTTCACATAAAAGTCATTTACATGTGGCGGCAGCGAGTGAGTGATAATCACTTTAGGTGGAACTAATTTATTTTCTGTTCAGGCGAGGTGACGTCAACGAAAGGAAGCGTCGGCACTGCCCGCAGGGTGTTCAGAAGCCTTAAGTGGAATAAAACATATTTGGGGGAGTCCTGTAATTACCTAAACGCACACTTTTAGGAGGTTTCAATCAGCGCTGTGCTGTTGGGCCTCTGTTCTGCTGACGGTGTCAGATGTGTTTCCAGGAGTAAGCAGTGGAGATCGTGCACACAACCAGCCATGCAGCACATACAAGATAACTACACTGGTAATGTTTTATTTTTCCTTTTTTCAGTCATTATATAAAGATATTGAAACATTTGTAATCAATATGTTGTTACTTAGAGCTTAAAAAGTGCATAATAGACGATATACTGTTAAAAAAATTAAAATACAGTAGTCCCTCGATCTGTCGTTGTTTTTCAAAATAAGACTGGACATGACACACAGTCGGCTGATTGATGGATGAGCCGCTTGATCGGTGTGGAAATTTTATTTAAAATAAATTATTTAGCTGCAGCTGATCAGCTGTTCTCCGTGCAGGTCGGGAAAGTGGGCGTGGCCAAGCGTGCTTGCAGGTGGCTGAGAGCAGAGGAGGCAGGGAGCTTAAATCATGACATTCTCTGCTCTTTTAGAACGTTTAGAGTTTAGAAACATTGTTTAGAATATTGTAAGAGTGTGGGAAGGGTTTAAAATGGCTTTATATATACATATATACATATACTGTATATATTTATAAATATATATAAACTACTTACTACTTGTACTGCTATCCCTACTTTGTGGACTTACAGATCCACCGTGATAAACGAGGGACTGTTTTCAGGAATAATTCAGAAATAATCTGTTCTTCAGATTTTCAGGGTATGTAAAAACTCTAACCCTCCCAGATATTTGAGTTTTTAAGACCTGAAACATAAAAAAAGATAAATAAAAAGATTAATGAAATGAAATATTTTAAGAAATGTATTTACATATTCAAAAATTAAAAGCTTGTCTTTCTGAACGACGGGTCTAAGTTGAATAGAATAAGATTTTGGTGCAGAAAGTCAATGTTCTCACGTGGACGCAGGTTTTCAGGACGTTCTAAGACTCTTTTCATATTTCAAATATAAATTTAGAAAATAAAAGGGTAAGGTTTAATGAGCGGCGTAGGGATTGTTAGTAATATTTCCTGTAAAATAAGAAACTAACACTCTAGCGCCCATAAACAACCTTTACTGTATAACAACACAATAAAATTTTGAAATTAAAATTTGCTTTTTTTTTTTGTTTTGGTGTGCGATCTGAAGATTATCAATGACATCATCCAGGCCTGTGACAACTTTCTCAAGGTTTTTTTTTCTGTATTTTTATTTAATTAATAAAAACACATCAACTTCTATCCAACATGTAAATTAATATTTGAAGTTTTTTTGTTGTTTTTTTCATACTTTTTGTGAATGCTCTGGTATAAAGCATATTTTTGGTAAAATGCATCAGAAAAAAAAATGCTGCTCAGTCTGTTTTACTGTTTCTTCTTCTTTTAAAAAAATCTCTTTGAAACGACTTTTGTGGCGATATCAGCTAGAAATAACCATGAAATTCCATATTTGTACCTCTAACAATCAGACTCGATCCAGCGCGCACACGCCACCAGATGACACTTTATAAACCACTGATGCTGCTTCTTCCACTCTCATAACAGCTCTGACACGTTCGATTGATTGGCTTCTCGTCGAGCCACACGTGAGGGCCGCTGCTGGCGTTCGCCGTACGACCGAGCCTCCACTCCTCCAGTTCGCACCAGCAAATGTCTCTCATTAGCAGAGTGCTTGAGGAACGAGCGTGACCTCGGTGCCGCCTTTCCCATTTTCCACGAGTGCCTGCTGCAGCATCAGCACCGGACCCCCCCCCACAGATGAGAGAGCTGCATCCTCGTGCACCTCCGGGCTTCGGTTGCTCTGGAGTCCAGCTGAGTTTCCTGAAACTCGAAGTGGACGTGAATAAATCTGGCCTGAGAATGTTTCAGCTCCAAAATCGTTATCTGGAGGAAATGTTTTGACTCTGGGATGCACTCTTGTCAACTTGAGATTACCGCGGCCTGTTAGCTTTTAGGGCATCAAGAGCTCGTTTGCATTTCTGAGAGTTATCGAGCCGCGTCTCATTAAAACCTGAACAGGCCGAGATGTCAGCGGCATGTCAATATCACCACAAGTGAAACGATTTTTTATTTTTTTTTCCCCCCAAATGCTACATTTTTCACGGGTTTTACACCGTCTTCACCATCGATGTTTGCGGGTTGGGGGGTTGGGATATGTGGCGGAGCACTCTCGGCTCATGTAATAATGAAAGGAATGATATGATAGCGCCGAACGGCTTGTAGCGTGGATTTATAGCTTCTTGGAGGAGTCGCTGCATCCTCCTCCTTCCCCTCGCCTCCATCCCGCCCTCATCTCTCTGCCTCACAGACGATCACAACCATTAAGTAAATGCTTCCTTGTGCTGTAATCATGTGTAAAAAGCTCACAATTACCGTGCTGTAAATCCCCGGCTACTCCTGCAGATATAAATATTCCCCCATAGGCTTCTTATGATCGTGGGAACAGCCCCTAATCATGATGTATGCCCCCTGTCTTGTGTTGCTGAAATGTGATCGAAAGTCCTTTCCCTACCCCCCGGCGTCTAAACCTACAACCCCCTCCCAGCCAGAATCCACCCCCCCCACCATCCCAGCCTCCTTCCCTCCCTGTCCTCTCCTGCCAACCCCCTCCCCTCCATCCCTAGCCCACCCCCTGCTGATTTCGTGGGCCAGGGGCTGATAGAAATTATTGATTAAATCTGTGCAGCTCAGACTTCTCGACCCACAGAGGCTGGTTAACCCCTTCAGCGCCGCAGTTGGGGGAGCTGGAAGAGTCAAATTAACACAAAAAAATAATAATAACAACTAAAAGCAGCAACGTCGTGCACTCGGTGCTGAGCGGCCGAAGCCACGTCGGAGCCGGTGTACGCGAACGGGAATCGGCGCCCACCTTTGAGCCTCGCCAAACGAACGTGAACTGTACGCAGCGAGGGGCGGACGAGCCTTTGTGGTTTTCATAGGTGTGGGGGTGGTGCAGGCGCCGGAGCCGGCACGTAAACCACATTGACCTTTCTTTCTCATTCAGACCTTTAGTCAAGGGCTTCGGCCATCATCTTTAAAGTTACAGTCTCTGATCCCCTGCTTGACTTTAAGTGTCGAAGCAGGGCTGTGTGGTCTTTATCCTGCCTCCTTCTTCCACTACATCCTGATTGCCTCCTCCACGGCCTGCGGTTGGCTTCAAGATGCATCTCATATGCAGTGCAGTAATCCACAGAGCGTGCACGCTGCAGATAAATCCGAGGGATCACCTCCTCCATGTTTTGCGACGCGTCTCGGCACAAAGACGGCGGTTTGGAAAGACAAAATGGCAGCAACTGCATCCCATAATGACAGCGCGTCGAGCTTCAGGGGGAGCTGCAGGTCCCTACAGAAGAGACTTGGTTATGGAAATAACATGGACTTTAAAGGGCCTTCCATGTGTTTAGGCGAGCGCCGCATTAAGGAGGATCATCTCAAAACTTGAGGCGTGGAGCGGAGAGCACTTGAGCCGTCTTCAGACTGGGGAGCACGGGGCACCACGCATTCTAATTCCAGTCTCGATTTGCCGATGCGGCCGAGGCGTGTGTGGGCAAAGCGTGCTGCTCTTTCCCATGGAAATCAATAGAGGCTTGTAATTAAACAAAAGGGGGCTGGCAAGTGGAGTGGGGGGGTGAAAAAACACAACAACCCTCTTCGGAAAGTAGGTTATGTAGAAAAGTGCCGAGCTGTCTAAACTGTGGCTTTGCCAAGAACTAAATATGCACTTTTCGAGCGCGTGGGAGCAGCGAGAGAGCGAGAACGTCCAACATTAAAACACCTCTCTGTGTAGGCTTTAATTTTTTATGAGTCTGATTGATCGGCTCCTCAGACGCTGTGCACCGACTCGTTGAAATTATGTTGTTTGTGCAGACGAAGAAAGGGGACGCTGCAGAAAACGGCGTGACTGGACCTGGAGCGCTGTTTCGTCACCATGATGAGTGTGTCTTTAAAGATAATCTGCATCGAAACCACTCAGGCTGTGATTGGATTAAACAAAACATTCTACACCAAACACAACAACAC
>JARVLU010001073.1:5663728-5678368 GCA_031762415.1 Simpsonichthys santanae | reverse complement strand
CATAGTTCAATGATACAAGATATATATTTTGTGCCATTTTATGCAAAGTTCAAACATCATGTCAGTGGACCTTTAAACAGCTTAAGATAGTTTTATTCAGGCAAGCTTTTAGTTAAATGTTCTACTACTGTTTTCATCAGCTGTTCTTACTGTTTTTGTTTTATTTTAAGCCTGTATCTGTATTTATGTAAAGCACATTATGATTTTATCTATGAAAGGTGATATATCAAAAAAGTTTCTTACGTAACTTCCCTGGCCTTCTTGAGCTCCTTCTCCCAGTTCATCTGTAGTCTGGCATTGTGCTTCCATGCCCTGTCTGGTTCTCCTCCATGTCTCAGTGAGTTTTGTTTTCTCTCTCTCTCTCTATATATTGCTGTCGTAGAAGTCTTTAATTTTCCTTAGTTCTGATAATTAAATTTTAAGTGGTTTCACAGCATATCGTCTTGTATCAGTTAGCATAGTTGGGTCTTTAAACCACCTAAAACTGAGCCTTACATTGTAAATGTACTAGTTATACAAAACAATCTATGTTTTCAGTTTTATCAACTCCACTTAAGCCTTGTTACATGAGTAAGCCATTGACATGTTCTCTGCAGCCTTTCAGTGCGGAGCAGGCTGTTCTCTCTCCTCTTACCCTCCAAAAAGTGTATTCACAGACCATTTACTCCGGAACGACTGTTAAACTGACATTGTCCATAAAGTGCAAATAAAGCCAGAAGGTGGCAGAATGAGCAGTGTAGAACAGCTGCAGTTATTTATATGGACCATGGTCTTGTTAAAACTCTAATGCTTTTATAATGTGCCACCTTTATTAGAGCGGTGATATGTGCTCGCCTTTAGATGAACAAAGAGGAATACATGAACACCATGCTCTGCTTTAAATCCTTAGCTTGTAATTATCACTGTGAGATTGGAGTCAGGTTTTAAGGACTTCGAAGGTTCAAATAAACTTTAGAGAACCTGTTTTGTTGATAATAATCATCTGGTTCTGCTCCGTTTGCAGCTGACTTCCTGTTCGACTTCCTGGTCAAACAAAACAGCAGTTCATGTGAGAAAAGAAACTGCATGTTTGTGCTGCATCCAGTGTTGTAGTCAAGACCACCTGACCCGAGACCAAGTCAAGACCAAGACCAGAGTGTACCGAGACCGAGACCAAACCAAAACCTTTGGGGTCCGAGACCAAGGGAGGGCGAGACCAAGTCAAGACCAAGACCTCAAGTCTTGGAGCTCAATCTTTTCACAGATTATCTGTTTTATCCTGTCACGACATAGTGACAGTTGTAACAAATAAAAAGCATATGTAACTTTTATAAAAAATAGTTTTTATAAAAGTTACATACTGCAACTTTAAGTTTGCTTTTGAATGAATGTATCAGCTTTTACATGTTTTTAAAGATACATAACAGAGAAACCAGACATTCAGTGTTTTTTGCACAATATTTTCATGTCATGTGACCCACTGACACAAGATTTATGTTAAACTACTCTACTAACCTGGCAGACGAGGCACCCTCTTTTATTTCTCATTTTAAAGCATTTTCTAATTCTACATAATTTATTTGTTCAAAAATCATGGTGTTTGCTCAATGACTAATTCAAAAAGTCTTTAAAATGAGAAATAAATGATGGTGTCTTGTGTGTCAGGTCTATTAGAGTAGTTTAACATTAGTTTTGTGTCAGTGGGTCAAATGATGTAAAATATATACATTTTTTGTTTCTGAAGAGTGTTTGGTTCTGTAATTTGTTGACGGTCCCTAAGCAAACCATTACATCTCAGAGGAGGGTCAGACTGAGCGCAGCTGACTGAAATCAGACTGCCTGCTTCGGAATGAACAAGAGGAACACACCGATGAAGCCACGGGACTCGAATGTCCAACGTATACCAACTTCACCTCGGTAGAGAATTGAGGCTCCAGCATCACAAGAACAGTTCTGAAACTATTTGAAATGAGAAACAACAGCTATTTATTAACTCATTAAGTCGTGTTTTAGACTGCTTATTGCAAGCGCATCTATTCTGGCCAAAAGTGCAGCCGTGACTGGTTCTGAATGAGGCTTTACAGCAGACAGCAGCTCCCCTCTCTTCCAGGTACTGGTAGTGGACAAATAAACTGGACAATATTCAATTTAGTGACATTTTCACAGTTGTGGTCTTGACTGGTCTTGAAATAAAATCCAGAGTCCTCAATGTCCAAGACCGAAACAAAACCAAGACCAAATGTGGTCGAGTCCAAGACTGAGACCATCAAAATGTGTCTCAAGACCGGTTTTGAAACCAAGACCAGTCTTGATCCATCCAAGATGCTGAGTAACTCTTAGGTTGTTTTCACACCTGATAGTCCGGTAGACTCGGTTCGATTGGGGACCAGAATTCAGAACATTTGTTTACATTTTCAGCTGGTGACGTTCATGTTCACATATCACTGAATCTATTGAACCAACCTGTTCCCCGCTCACCTGTAATGGCGTTGCACCAAAAACTACTAAAGGAAATGACACAAAAACCTCTGAAGAAGATACTTCTTCTTCTGGAAATAAAAACAAAAATGGAGTGGTGTCACATTTTAGAAGTTTTAGGATTTCTGTTTTGTCATTTTTCAACAATGGACTCCGCATGAGCAGAAGATGAGGCAGAAGACCATGGAGAATGTTTTTCACACAAGGCGGCTGACACAGCTCCGTATGAGGTAAGAGAAATGCACCTTTGTTTGGGTTGTATTTACACAGAATGCCCTGCGCTGTAGTCCACTTCCTGCTTTTGGAGTGGTCTCCAATCCGCTTGCATTCACACTGCATTCGAACCGTGCTAGAGTTCACTTCAACCGAACCGAGACCAAAGTATTTAGGTGGAACAGAGTTAGCTTTTTTTTGGTCTGCATCAGAGTTCGATTGCACATTCACACTTCCCCAAACAAACCGGACTTTCTAGTTAAACGAACCAGAGTTCTATTAAAGCGGACTAAACAGGGCTGGTGTGAATGCACCCTTAATGATATGCGGAACTGATCAAGTTAATTATGAATCTGTTTAGGTGTGTTAGACAAAGCAGCTCAAGTACAGTATACTGCATATGCTGTTGGTGATTTTTTTTGTTTGTTAGCAAATAGATTCCAAGTGACCAGAAGCAGGGTGTAAATATGTGCTTTGTTGTAAAACAGCTGATGTTCCTGTTGAGAACCAGTATTGTGTCCCATACTGTATGTAACCCCCACCCCATATCTATCAGGATGAGTACAATTGGTGGTTTGAGTACTCTTGTGGTTAGCTTTTTAATTCCATATCAGAGTTCGATTGCACATTCACACCTCCCCAAACTAACTGTACTTTCTGTGCAGACTAGAATTAGATTAAAGCAGAATAAACAGGGCTGGTGTGAATGCATCCTTAATGTCCCATCCTCTGTTTTACAAAATACTGTAATATTTTTCTAAAATCATCACAAAACTTCAAATTTAGATGCAAAACAACAGATATCTAAAATGTTGGCCATTTCTAATTATCATCACTGCAAAGGAGCAAAGGCAGATAGTTATGATTTTACCCATGTCTGTCTGTGTTAATACCTCATGAGCCATTGGGTAAATTCTATTAAAACTTGCAGAAAGTAATCAATAGATCTACAAGTGATTAACTGTTGGAGTCAGCTCAATTCAAGTTGACTGCCACAGCTCACCTTCATATAAGCATAAAAATGGCTTTACCTCGGTCAATTATACAAATATTGAGCTACCCCGATTTTGTCAATGCTGCAAATGACGCTGCGAGTTGGACTCAACAAACTGGCCAAGATTTGTGGATGGAGGATTCAGAGCGCATGTGAAGGGTAAAGTCTGTTCATATGAACGGGTAGATGTGCAGCTGCAGTGCCCCCTCCCACCCAACACCAGATTACACTGACAGACTTCTGGACTTTTGTTGTCGCTGCAACTAAGAAGAGGATTCTACGTCTATTCAGAGGTTTTGCAGATCCCCAGATGGTCATCCAGCACGTGGCCGGAGGTGGGCTGTGAAATGACCCCCCAGCTGGACACTGTGGCCAGGTCACTGATCTCAACTGACCCCCCCTGCCTCCCCTTCTCTTCCTTTTTTTAGGCCCAGCTGCCGATTCCACCATCCTCTTCTAATGGTTCGCCGGCCTCTACAGCCCCCCACTTCAGTGACTGGCCGGGCCATGGGGAGTGTCCAGCTGCCCTCCTCTCCTCCCCTCCCTTAGATTCACTAGCCTTTCACTGGACACAGGAGAGCCCTGAGGGAAGGGGGCAGAGTGTAAAAGGATGGGCTGATCTGAGCCCCCCAGTTAAAGGAAGAGGCAAATGAGAGTAATGGCCACAAGGATGAGCCACGTGGGCACGACACTGACACGGATGAACGAAAGGAGCCTTTCAGCTATAAAAATGGAATAGTCGCCTTTGGAAATCAGAGGCGACAGTAAATGCATTTGTGAGTGCCAGGGTGTCTCACTCATTGTCCCTATTACATGTCTCGTGGAGCTTAGGAGACAAAGGGGCAGAGAGAAGTGGTGGTGGTGGAGTGGGGGGGGGATGAAGCCTAAAAGCATTCTCAGTGACACAGGCACACATGCATCCATATTTAAATACCTTTCCATCGTGTGCAGCTAATGCGCCGCCTCTCCCAGAGACTGGTACAGTCGGATGACTTGGCATAGGCTCACCCAGTGCAGGGGGGAGTTATGCCTCTGCTGGGCTGGAGCCGGGCTGCCTACTGGGAGTGGGGGCTTCTGGGTTCGCTTGCCTGGAGTAATGTCGATAAATCAATAGGACACACGTCACTGCAGGCCCAGAGAAGCCACATGAAACTGTCATTGATCGGCATAAGGTGGAGAGTGTGAGGGGTGGAGGATAGGAGGGGTGAGGCTGTGGGGGAGGGGGAATCCAAACGCATTGAGCCGAAGGGTCATCTATCCCTTCTTCCTCCTGTGTTTTCCTCCTCCACTAACAATGAAAGCCATTGCAGGAGTGGGGGGTGTCAAAGGTCAACGCAGCGGCCACCGGCCCCTGAACAACATTGTAGAGCCACGTGCCCGTCAATAGCTCTCTGTCACAGCTCACAAAACAAAAAAAATGCCTCAGAAGACGGCCGCTGTGCCGTCTGCCGCGGTGCGGCTTGCCACAAGCTGACGTGCAGTGTTCACGCATGACTTTTCACTCTGCTGTCATTTCTTTTGGAAATCCGCCGCGGTTCCATGATTGGCGTTTAATACTGGTGCAGAACGCACAAAGATATTTAGAGACACGGGTGATGCGTTGCATAATGTTCAAAGAACCATCATTTCTTCTGAAGAAGAGACGCTGAGTTGTCAGCCTGATGGAAGAGAACTGACCGTAGTAGAAAGCCACAGCTGATTGCCTTTCCTCCCACTCCTTCTGCGCTCTCATTCTCAATCGTGCCTTTTCAGCAGTCATTTCGATTGGCAATCAATACAGCACATGATCAACATAGGCCCAAAACCATGATATCCATCCCCTTCACTTAGGGGGATCCCATCTAAACGCCATGTCTCCACAAGCCGCCGGTTCAAAAATGGTTTGGAAGTTCAATGCCCACCACGCACAGACAGACTGAGAGTCAGGGATCGCCTGGGTGTCAAGTTCTCCTGACAGTCTGTCTGTCTCAACCTGCTGGGTTTTGATCTGGAGAAAGCTTTCTAACCCCGTCCTCAGCACTCCTACTGCTGCGGCTCCTTACAACGTGTCTGCCCTGCTATCGAACCTTACAGTTGCTCATAGCGAGCTAATGGCCATCGCATTGATCAAACTAGTTCGACCTCCAAATTGGGGTCAACCAGAAAAGAGACCTTGCCTCTGCTGTCTGGAAACAACTGTAGATGTCACATGTGTGTGTGTTTATGAATAATGACGCAGAACCGAGGCATGCATATTTGTACTCACTTTGCTGCATCCTGGTTTGCCTTCGAGCGCCCTACAACTTATATCGAGAAGGGGAGGAGGTCGCCAAAATCCCCCCCGGCGCCCCCCACCCACTGCCCATGCCCCCCTTTTTCCTCTACAGATTTCCAGCAAGCTATTAACCTTCATGTAATTCCTTGAATTGTTAAAGTTGACGCTGGGCTGGAGCCCCCGCATCACCTTTGCATTCGTTTTCCTGACACTTTCATTATCACAATAGGTATATGAAATAGACAGGTGCAAAATACATGGCAGCCCTCTGTCCTTGCTCGGCCGGTTGCCATGGAAACGGCTGATAGAGTAGGTTATCGATCGTCGTGTCCAGTTCCCCTCCGTTCCCCCAACAGCCCACCCCCCCCCCGCACCGACTTTTTTTTTCTGCAGTGATGGGCGTGGATCAATAGCTTGTATATTGTATGCTTTTCTCCACTCGTCCTCCATAATAGCAAGAAGGGAGCGAGAATTGTAAAAAATGTAAGTGATACTATTTAGGTGGAAAGTAGAGGAGGCTAAAAGAAAATTGTGTAGAGTCTGACGACATGGAAAGACTGAATGGGTTTTTAGAAAGAAAGACGGAAAAAAGACAGAGAAAAGGAAAAGAGGCTCAGGGGCCCTAAGCATTTGTTCTGCTTTCCTGTCACAGCCACTTCAAAAACCTTTGCCTTCCTCACTGGCGCTGTGTCTACACATACACGTCACGGCACATTTACCCACATATGTAAGTTTTTATTTCAATTTATATAAATATTCCCCCCTTTCATTCAAATCCAACCATCACAGAGAGCCGACTCGAGCCTTTAAACATGCGACGATGAGTCGAGGGGCCCGCTGCAGACCTGGGGGAGCTCGTTTAAATCTCGCCTGAGGGATCCCTCGAGCGAGGGGTCATGGTTGAAGTCATGGAGCAGCGGATTTAAAGGTGGGCACTCCTCAAGGTGTCTCTGTTGCCCCGAGGCACGGTCATCACAATTCCAAGAGAGGTGGAAATAAAAGTGCACCGAGAACACAAAGGCTTTTGGACACTTCTGGAGAAATTAGATGGCCGGCTCACTGATGGTCAACAACCTTGGCTTAGCTACAAACAGCCCATACGCCCCCCATGTCTACCCTTCTAAACGACTTGATCCCGTACATCACAATTCATCCCCACAAGTCTCCAAACAGTGTTGATATTGCGCTGACAAATGAAGTTGTAACGACGTCAGGAGAGCAATCTAAAACAGCAACGGTGCAAGTTCTTTGTGTGCGTTTCATCTCAACTTTATCACCAAATTAACAACAAGAATGAAAGACCCGACATAAACGAGTCTATATGTGTCACATTGTCCAGTTTTCACCCTTGGCACCCAACTGATATCATATACAGTCTGTCCCCCTACACACATATGTCAATATGTTTGGTCTTCACTGCGAGGAATGTGCCCTGAGGCTCCCATATAAAATTAGTGGACCATTCCCATGTTGGCGCCCTTTCATGCCCCCACTCGCAAAGTGGCCAACGCCACTGTATCAATAATTCAGCCACAATTTAGATGTAGTTGGGCCACATGTTTCGGGTCAGTGGTAACGAGCACGTTTGCCGCTGGATACTTGATCCTTCTGATGGGTTTGTTTCAGCTTTGTGTCCAAATGGGCCATATGACCCACCACTTTGGCTCGACTAATGCAGATCTGTGTGTGAGCCTGTTGAGCGCTGAGATCTCTTCACAATAATGGGATCTTCAGTTGAAGCCACCGGGTACACTTAAATAGAATAGATTTCATAGTGGGGGTTGAAAATAGTGTAAATTTGAACAAAACACGTTTTTTTAATGTTACGTCACAATTTCTTTCCAAATAAAATATAAACATCTGTAAAGAAAAAATGTTTCCTTGAGATACAATCTAGAGTAAATCTGTCAGCGAGAGGACTTCTGGGGCAATGTCTGGATTTAAATGAGTCATTTTTCACAGGTTTGAGCACCATCATCAGAGGGATTCACTTCCACTGAATCAGAATTGAGGCAGGATTATCAAAGCAGAATATTTTACAACGAAATTTAAAAAATGGACCGTAGCTGTTGATTTTTTGTCTTTCCTTTTATGTTCAAGACATTTTATTTTTAAATGTGAATAAACAGTCCTTCTAAAGCTTTTCAGCGTTTGAACCCCATAATGATTTTTGCACAGACACGTGACTCTAATACAAATCCCGCTGCTGTGCCATTTAAACAAGAGCACAATGAAAAGCCACAACCCTTCAGTTCAGTTTAATTAATTTAAAACTAGTCTTTAAATTTTACTATGGCTAATGCAACAAAACATGTTTTTGCTCATATTCATTTGTCTGTACTATTAGAAAAATATCTTGTGAATCAAAAATCAAATTTCAATTAACCTTTTAGAAAGAAATGATTGAATTTACAACTGATTACAGCTTGGAGACATTCCAATTAATATAAAATAAAATAAAAATAAATATGGCTGCCACAGTTCAACATTAGACAACACGTAAAAGACTAACTCAGTCTAGTTTACAGACACTGAGCGTGTGGTGGTGCCAGTGGCGATTTCAACCTCTTTTTGGGGGGGTGCTCAAGCACCCCTAAATTTTAACTCAACACCCCTGAAATTTTAAGAAACCATCATTGGGATTTTGTAAGAAAACTCAGTTCTCAAACTGTAGATTCGCCAAAATATGGAATACAAGTTGATGACAGTCTTAAACAGGCCAGTAAAATCTATGATTATATTTTTTTTGCACGAGTCAGATTCTTAACACCACCTGTCAATCATCCCAGTAAGCTCGTCAGCAACTGACCAATTGGCGACCTCAATTTGTCCCGAAGTGAAACGCCCCTTACCTGCAGGAGCTCCACCCCCTTTTCCTCCAACAATGTTGTCAGGGTTTTGCTTTACAACATTTTACGGTCTGAGGGATTTCATGAAAAATCATCTGGAAAACGATTAAACATTGTCAGTGGGGAACGTGCAATTCAGACACTTTTCCCTGTAGAGGGTGGAACACAATTTATTTCATTTCACAAACTAAATAAAGTTTGGAAAAATGTAAAAGATGGATAAAGGCCGGGGGAGCAACTCCATGAGCAGCTTAATACAACAGTGATAAACAGGAAGTGCTGTACGTTCATCTATACGACGGTAACTGCAGGTAATTCTTCCATTTTCTGTTGTAATTACGTTGTATGCTTAATGGTTAAAGGTTAATGCTTCAAGCTAGTTGTGCTTTTTTTGTGTTATATGTAGATACATGTTGCAACTTCTAGTTGCATAAGTTTAGTCTTTGTTTGCTATGATCACTTAACACTAAGCTGATTTTGTACAAAGCATTCATTAGGTTGCGAAATGTAAAGCGGAGCGCTATGTTTGTAGCATCTTAGTTAGCACATCTGTACACTAGCTTAGCACTATGTCAGTGCGAGCAGTTGTGTGCTCTAGTCACACAGGGAGAGCTGTTGGTCAGGCTACTTCTTGTTGTCCTGCTCTCCAAAATAGTTATTGATTCAAGTGTTTACTTATGGTGAACATAGATGTTTAAAAACCCATTAAATATACTAGAATGCAGGAAATTGCATCTACTTTATTCAATATTTTGGGGGCGAGGAGCCTTAGACCCCCCCACCAGTGCGCCCCCCCTCCCCACACACACACATTACAAATGCTTCTGATGCCAATGGCCATCATGTTGTTCAAGCCAACAGTCGTTGTTAGCACTGGGGGGCTGCCCACCCATAAAGGTCATATTCTAGAATCGCCACTGGTAGTAGCTGAGAGTCATGTCTAACGCATACTCCGAGCGCTAACAGATGATGCAAGATCTCTGTGAAACTGCAGCGTTACAGTAGATGGCATGTTGTTTTTTTTTTAAAAATAAACCAATCTTGGCCTAAAACTCTGGTGTGAGGCGGTGGGTGGTATGCGTAGCCCCTTCTTGACCTTTAATCTTTAAAACTACTTTTATTTCTGAGGATTGTCTCAAGACACTTGGAACTAAAGTGAAATCAGCTCCAGATTGTTTTTGTGATTAGAGGAGTTATGTGCTTCTTAGAAAAGAAATGAAGAGAACTGTAATCTGTCTGGGATAAACTTTTCAAACAGTTATAACCCAAACAGTTTGGTTAAGTCAATAAATGATATTTTATTAAAACAATGCGTTACTTTACTGATCCATTCAACGTTAACAAGTAAAACTACTATTTTAACAAAAGCAAATAACCAGAGCCAAACTCTACAATATTTATTTCCAGTGCAGCTGCAGAACCAGCTCCATGTGAGGCCCTGGAGTTGACGATAAACTGACACCTCACACCACAGCTCGTTCTAAACAACCACGTGTGTATTCTGAGGATTCATCTACGAAATCCACAGCGGCCTTACACACGTCTTAAGGGATCTTCTCCCCCGCATGCATCCCACCAACACTGCTGGTTGTCTGCCCTCCTGTCTTAAGCCAGCCTTGGGGTGGTGGAGCAGCTAATCTCGCGCTATAGCTGAAATGGAAATCCGCTTGTGTACGAGCACATCGAATGGGAGGAAGGGGCTGGGAGAGGGAAGAAGTGGCTGCCCTTGCACCTTGGCTAGATGAAAAACCCTCAGCCTGGAGAGGCAGGGCAGAAGTCAAACTCCTAAGGCCGTAAGAGACAGAGAGAGAGGAAGAGAGAAGAAACTACAAAACTTTTTGTTTCTGCCTCTAGCTGATTCCAGTCAGACTTTGGACCTGGTGTGAAAACTCAGCGTTATCGTATATGAAGTGTACGTTGGGTCCAGCAGGAAACGCGCGAGGAGCTGCGAGGCTGCAGTGACCTGGTTTCACTGCGAGCATCGCACTGTGCGCTGTGGCCAACAAAAACACACAGGGCTGGACGAGCGTTCCTGCTCTGTCCAGTGTTTCTCATCGAGCTGCGCTTTAAAATGTTGCAGAATCTTGTTTGACCCGTTTGATTTCAGTGATCATATAAACTGAAACAAACTTAACTGTTTGTTTGTTGTATTGTCCTGTGGATTATTAAATAAATAAAAAAAATCAGAAAGTAACATCTGCACCATTCTATTGTGGGAATGTTTATGAAGCCTTCACACTGATGTGATCCATTTTTTTCTTCCGTACGTTTTTCGGCGTAACTCGCATCCCGAAGTTTCCCAACAACTCATAAATCAAAACGTTTGGCTCTTTCAGGACAATCCTGCTATGACTTTTTGGTATTGGTGCAATTTTAACTTTTTAAAATATTTAGCTTTTTCTGCCATTTTTTCCTCATAGAAAATGAATTGAGCTAATTTTTCATCCTTCACATCCTTAGATGTGTTTACAACCTTTTACTGCTCCTTTCCCATTTTGTTCTGCTTCAGCTTCTTGCAGATTCCTTGTGCAATTTTTTAAGTTTCTTCAGCTACTTTCAGCTGTTTTTCCATCTGTTTTGTGCTCCTTTCAGATGCTTTCTAGCTAAAACATTTTTGTGCTTCTTTTAGTGTTTTTCTGTTCATTTCAGCTTGCTATGCTCCTTTCAGCTTATTTCTTCAAGTTTCTGCCTTTTCTACTATTTCAGCTACTACATAGCTGTTTTACGCTAATTTAAGCTTTTGCAGCTGATTCCACATTTTTTGCACTCATTTAAACTTTTTTCAGCCTAATTAAGCAAAAGTTTGCATTCTCCACTTCCGTTTTTAGCTAATTTCAGCTGTTTGTTGCTAATTTCAGCTTTTTTCAGGTATTTTCCTCTCTTTTTTGTGCTCATTTCAGCTTCTTTCAGCAAATGTGTTCCTTTTGCTAATTTAAGGTTGTTCTACCTTTTCAGCTACTTTTTAAAACTTATTTAGCATTTTAGCTAATTTCAGCTGTTTTCAGATAAATCCTACTTTTTCATGGTAATTTTGGCTACTTTCAGCCCAATTAACTTCTTTCTGCTATTTTTTTTATCTCATCGTGCTCCTTTCTGCTTTTTCTACTATGTTAGATATATTTTAGCTGTTTTGTGCTCAATTTAGCTTTTTCAGCTAATTTTTTCGCTAATTTAATCTCCTTCTACTTCCTTCTTTCTGCATTTTCAGCTATACTTTTCAGCAAGTTTTTGCAAATTTTTTTTTTTTTTTTTACAAATTTCTATTCAGTGATGTGTTTTTTCCAGCTTTTTCTAATTTTGGCTTTTTCTTTCATTTCAGCTATATTCAGCTGTTTTTAAGCAAATTCTTGAGCAGTAAGCATTCACACTGCATTTTTGCAGGAAATGCAGTTTCTCTTGTTCTTACATTGATCGTTATTATGTCCTTTTATTGAAATTTGTAAGCAAAATTTGTTAATAGTTGCCAACTTCCCCATGGTTTGTTTTACTTTTGGAAACAGCTTAAGTGCTTAAAAATAGGTCAACATAGAATAGATAGTGACGTCCATGGAAGAGTGGTTCAAAATAAAACAGTTTTGACGTATTGGTACAAATTTACTCCGTTTTGTTGATTAAAGCGTACCATAAATCATATCACAAACTGGAGATTGAATTTGGAGTTATAAACCTTCTGAGTGTGAAAAAAACAGATTAACAGAGGTTTCACAAAAACTGTGTAAATAAACGTCGAGCTCTGCCCACCACCCTGCGTGGTCTCCAGTATTTATTCTTGGCGTTGTCTTACGTCATTGAAGAGTCGTTTCTTCCTAAATGTCTTCACCTTATGCTTGTCTGATTCAGAGTAAACTCTTTTTGACTGTGCCATTTAATGTAGGTCAGGATGAGCTGTTTTATTTTCTAATATGCAGCGAGTACCTTTAATTATTACACGGAGGAAATGAAGAGATGCATAATTTTTAAAAGTTTACAGTGAATCTGGATGTTAAAGGCATCAAAAACTATTCAAAGTACACACAGCTGTCACAGCTAAAAAACAAACTTCATCAAGATGACTTGAAGTTCATTATTTTTGTTTTATTAATTGTATTCCTTGGTTGTTCTTTTTTTTTTTTTTTTTTTTTTAACCAAATAATTTGCATTATGTTAACACACCTTCAATGTGGCCTCCTCCATCAATCGATCACTGTCTGCTTGTCATTAGGTGCAACATCTGACAAGAGACATGTTTTAGCGAGGACTTTTGTTCAGCAACTTTTCTGAACAAGTTGTTTACTACATTTGTCCTTTATCTAATTACAATATCACAAACCTTTTCATTTCACAAGCTGAGGCCAGCAGAGTTTAAATATAGGTTTTATTGCGTTTTCCAGACTGACCTCACAGTGAACTTACTGGGACATTAAAACTGGTGCCTGTCTGTAAAACCCAGTACAGCAACCTAATAATTTTTATTTTAATATCGTTATCCGTTAAGATGTAAAGTGTACAGCTAAAACAAGATGTAATATCATCATGGTTTTGATGCCAGTTGGAAGCTTACATGATGTGCAAACCACAAACAAAGTGATTAGAATGAGTGTGCCTCCTGTTCTGTGGCTGTTTTCACATTGTAGTTGCATTTTCATGGATTCTGATGTTTTGCTAAGGAATGTGACTTATTGACTGATGGTAGAAATCCTTCAGGATTTAATGGTTTTTCCAGTAATTTCAGCTTCAAACGACTTCAAGGTTGCCAAAAGTTAAAACTGACCTGTCTGGATGAAACTGTTTCAGCTTAAAAATCAATAACACAACAGTAGAACTAACATACTGTACATAGTGTTCACACTGTCCCAAAGTCAAGAAGGAGGAATATGAAAATGCGAGGGCTGGTGTGGTCCTTTAGAAACTAGGACCTCTGAGGAAAAAGCAGAAATGTAAGAGAAACTAAAACCAGTGGTGGTTCTAGGGGGTGGCACAGGGTGACAAACTGCTGCAGGAAAAAAATAAATACTACGCCACCCAGTATAGTAGAATATTAAGAACATCACAGAACATCCTGATAACATGCTCAATCATCCAGGTGAAGACATACAAAAAGGTTACCAAGAAGAATCAATCCAGATGACCTGCGTGACTTTTTTTGGATCTCCACGGGACTTTTATCTCAATCCTAGCTCACTGATTTAGAATTTGCCCACCCCTTAAAATACAAAATGTCTTCCAGACAAAGATTTCACCAAGAGAGATGATTTCAAAACACATTAACCGTCAAAGTGGCTACCAGAGGGCTTTAAGACAGTGGTTCTCAAATTGGTGTACCTGGACCACCGGGGGGTCTGCGAGTTGGTGCTTAGGGGTCCACAAAAATAAATAAATAAATATAATAATATACCGGTGTGTGTGTGTCGGTATACATATACATAGATGTTTAACAACCCGTTAAAATACACCAAAATGCAGGAGATCACATCTACTTTATTCAAATTTTCTAGGGGAGAGACCGAACCCCCCACTCCCCCCCTCACCCACTACAGGTAGTCCTTGAGTTACGGTGCCCCCGACTTATGGCAACTCGGACTTGCGAACGCCTCCCAGTGACGTCATCACACCTCCCATTGACTTTTAATAGCTACATCCAGTGCTGTTTCTTTTGTGTGTGGGGTGTTATTACCATTCACTTTAAGACCCTGTGGACTCCTCCCCCTCTCTGGCGTCCATCTTGTTCTATGAAAACAACAACGTGCCAGGAGGAGTCCATTTTGTTTGTGCTCTAAGGCGGTGCAGCCTGTAAAAATAGCAGCAGCTCTTGTTCTGATAAACTTCGTTGGTTGGACTTACCTGTAAACACTCCTGACCGAGGTGGATTGGATTTTAAAGAAAAAAGAGAAAGA
>JARVLU010001073.1:5633351-5643413 GCA_031762415.1 Simpsonichthys santanae | reverse complement strand
GTTCTGGTTCTGACTGTTATTGTATTTATTAAGATTTTTATTATTGTTAGTATAGTTTATTTATTATAAAGAGTGCCATTTGTTTAAAATATAATCCAAATGGGTCACTTTTATTTATTTTTTACAATATATAAACATATTGTTTACTTTGCATATTTTCAAAATAAACATTTTACAAGTCTTTATTTTGTTTTTTTTTTTGTACCAAAAATTAACCGAACCGAACCCTCCTTGTAATTGAACCGAACCGAAATGTGATTTTAGCGTACCGTTACACCCCTACTAGATTGTATGACAACCTAGGCCCGGATTTGAAGCCACAGAAGGTGTGTCGAAGGTTCCTGAGCACCTAAATGATACTGAAAGAATATTGTGACTGGTCTAATCAATGCTTGTACAGTACTTTGATCAGTTAAGCTTCTTTGCTAAAATAATAACATAAACTACTGTTTGAAGATCACTTTCAGATAATATTATCTTTCAAATGTAAAATTATTATATTTTTAGGGCTCTAAAGCACAGCAATTGTATTCTGTACAATAAAACCAATATTTTATTATACATTCATCTGTACTTCAAGGCTATATCCACCAGAAAACAGTGAGAAATATTAGACTAGAGCAAAGTTCAACAACTCTAGACTCTACATTCTTAGCATGTGAAATGCAGCTTATATGAAAGTGCTTTTAATTTGTGTTGAGAAAATCAGCCACCCGGGCTCTTATGTTTTGTCCTTTTTACTTTTTAATGACTGCGGGAGCTCTTGCTCTTTCCACCTCCTCATACTGTCCATGCTGCAGAGAACCTGCAGCTCTCAAGACACAGCTGAAAGTCAATCTGAGAGATGTGGATAATCATGGGTAAAGAGTGGGAGTAGTCTAAGCAGGCTGTGGGAGAATGCAGCTAAGAATCACTGAAATTCATCATAAGATTAGGAGCACTCTTGGCACAATTTATAGTTGGTCCTATGTATTTATACTGGAGTGAGTTTAAGTTTGAACAGGAGAACATGACGTGGCAGTCCATGCACAGCCACCACACTAACAACAGCAGCTGTCGTGTACGAGTTGAGTGTCATGTGAAGTCTTTTGTTTTTGTCTTCCTACACAGCAAAAGTACTTTGACTCAGGAGACTACAACATGGCCAAGGCCAAGATGAAGAACAAGCAGCTACCTGTGGCAGGACCCGACAAGAATCTGGTGACTGGTGATCACATCCCCACACCGCAGGACATACCGCAGAGGAAGTCGTCCTTGGTGACCACTAGCAAACTAGCTGGCTAGCCTTCATCATCCCAGGAGCGCCCTCGACTCCCCTCCTCCCTGGGATCCCAGGAAAATGCCCCTCTTCCATCTCAACTGTTCCCAATATGTCCAGTCCTTCCCTCCTTTTGCTTCCTTATTTTCATCCCCAGGCACCACTGGCTTTAACATATCGGGCAGAGTTGTATAAGTTAAAACTCCCATTTGCTTGTATGTAGGCGGGGTGGGGTGGGAGGAATGGAGGTTTGGGTGTCCACAAGGCTGCAGCCCTCTCTGCCTTTTCACCTCGTACATCTCCATCTCCTCTGCACACTGCTCTACCGCCTCCCTTAGATCTTGGTTTTCTTCATTCCAAGATGCGTTACAGTAGGTGTGTGTCACGAGGCAGGTTGGATGGGGTGAGTTATTGCACTTTGTATTCTGTATAGTATGTTTAGTTCTTTTTTGCATCCTAAGTGACACCAAAATATGTGTAAGGGAGTTAGGAACCATGACTGCAACTACGTTAATCTTTTTTTTTTTTCCTGTTCCGATGGTTTGCTTCAGCAGGAGGTGTTGAAGCTGTATGTGAATAATCGCTTGCGTACCAAATCTGTGAGGGGTAGCTGTTTAGTTGAACAATGTTTTGTTGTTTACTGACTCCCTGTTGGCAAAAGAATGGAGTGTACTTTTCATCTCGCCCTTCACGAACTTTTCATCAAACTAACTGCGGGTCAACTGCTGCAGCGTAGGCAAATGGGGATTTAGATCTTTTATTTCACTTTTTGTCTTTGAAATATGCTGCATGATTGTAACATTTAACAAAAAAGAAGCGAAACACGCTTTTCAAAAACGGCAGTGGAACATCGGATTAGCGATTCAGAGGAATTAAAAACAAACACGCAAATTGCTGCAACTTCCACAGTCGTATTTCCTCTCTGTGCATTTTGCTGTCCTGACAATCCATTCACGCACGCACGCACACGCTCGCAGCCCAAAGCAAGAACCGGCTGATTTACCCTTGTATTTCTTTATATTTAAGACTGGGAGCTCTAGCACTTGCTGAGTTCCGTCTTAGTTCAGTGGCAGTTGCGTTGCTTCGAGATGTGCGTTCACTATGAGCCTAAAAGATTTCTGGGGGGGTAGGAGCACCCCTTGCAGAGTACAGTATATGCGATACTCGCACAAGCACGTAGTTGGTGACGAGCCTGGCGCTCGAGGACGAGCCCAGATAGCTCCCCTTGAGAACTAGCAGAGTAAAAATCATATTTTGTGGGATTTTAGATGCTTTACGAACTGAGCTAAATTCTGCACATCAGGCCCAGAGGATGTGGGTTCAATCCTGTTGTCAGTTTTGACTCTTGCAGCTTTTTGTTCAAACGGCAGGTTCTGTGTATCCAGACGGGATACAGCAACAGCTCATATGCTGTCTGCTGGAATGAGCAGAAAATTCTAATTTGTCTTCATTTTTTAACACGGTCACATGATTCTACATCTTTCACTTGCGTTAAAGTAACGTAAAAACACAAAATTAATTGTATTTTACTTCCTGCAACTTTGGCTTAGTATTGAATCTGCCACCTGTCTGATAGACCCCTGAACTGATGCTTGACAAATCTTGAACCTCAGGGGTGTTTCCAGTCCAAGAAGAGCAGCGCAGGCTTTACGGGGAACCCTCCACGTCTGCAAGAGCACACGTAACCAAGCAGCGAGAGGTTTTATTACACATCGTGACGGGGCAAAGTATGTGCTCGTTAATGTTGCTGTGAGTCAACCTGTGAAGACAGGGCAGAGCGATCACACCATCTCCAGACTTTGAATGTTCACCTTTCACACACTTTAAGGATCCGAACTGGATGCTTGCACTCACTCGTTTGGAATAAGTATATTACCGCTTCAGGGAACCTTCACAGACTTGCACTCCACCACGTAGGGTAAACGACAGGACATTTACGCAACTACTTTTGCAACCTCACTTTAAAATGTGTCAAAATTTGCAGTGAGTGAAAGAAAAGTGACGTGTGCACAAGACCTTGTTATGGTGCTGTATGAATGTGATGATTTCCTCTAGACTATTGTAAATAGACAACAGGATATCTTTTTTTTTTTTTTTTTTTTAACGTTTCTCTTCTGCTTCTCAGTCTTTTGTAGCCTGAGCTGTTATCTGACGGTGGTTCCTTTCTCCTCACGGTTCAACACTATTTCTGCTCTATCTTGGTGTATTGCAGAGGCTATGTGAATCTGTATTATAGAAAACTGTGTGTAAATGCTGCTGATTCAAAGACAAA
The DNA here is from genome assembly GCA_031762415.1 of Simpsonichthys santanae. Classification (NCBI taxonomy): domain Eukaryota; kingdom Metazoa; phylum Chordata; class Actinopteri; order Cyprinodontiformes; family Rivulidae; genus Simpsonichthys; species Simpsonichthys santanae. Next base: position 5,639,883 of record JARVLU010001073.1, on the reverse strand, counting down.
TCTGAGACGATGCCCTGTAACCAACTCCTGCCCTCTTCCTTTTAGATGTCTGGTTCGCTCCTTTAAACTGACGACGCGAGTCCGTTTTTAATGAATAACACCGTTCAGTTACGTTTTAAGACGTCACTGAATTTAATCTAGTTTCTGTGGTATGATTCTGAAATGCATTTTATCTGTAAATCGACAAGAACAAACATTTTAGGTATCATTTGGTTTAATTTTTTTCCTGTTTTCAGAAAGATTTGCTCAAAGAAAGTGATCTGAATACACAAAACAACACTAGGCAGGGGTTCTTCATTGCTACTTGACATTTAGCTTCGCACGGAGCAGTTCAACAATAAGAAATGGACAGGGCATGTTTTAAACCCCCCACAAACGGGGTGTGTCATTCAGCCACGCTAAATACGTGCCAGAATGTATAAAAAAAATAATGACAAGCTATGTGCTCAAGTATTTTTGTGCTGCTTTTACCCTACATATTTTCTTGTTTTACATGTATATTTTTTCTTTTCTTTTTGGTTTTGTGTTCTGTTGGGTAATTGGTGTTTGATTCTGGCCCAAGATATCTGCAGGGAAATCAGGAGCACCCTTCCTTCCAAGAAAAAAAAGGGTTTACATGATACACGGTTGACTGGAGAACACGCGAGTGATTTTCAGACTTCAGAAAGTACAGGGGTACTTGCTATGTTTCTGTTGTGTGGAAGACAGTGAGAGGATCTTTGTCAGTATTTGAAATAAACTTTTACAATAATATTAAATGGTTGGCCTTCATTGATGTCAGGACGGGACCAAATTAAAACCTGCTTTGTGAATAAAAACACAAAAATTACAATTAATGGCCAGTAGAGGGAGCTAAATGCATATCCAACATGGAAGCTTCAAGAAATTTCTGGGCAATTCCACTTCATACACAAGTGAATGTGAAATACCAAACATATTTTTGTGTAATACTACCATAGTAACGCCACAACAACACAGCTTTACCAGGACTAACACAAAGTGTTTTTAATTTTAAAATGCTGTGTTAAAACCAAAATAATATTGTAACAGTTCCTAAAAATTATTTTGATTGGTTTAAAAAGTTACCAGTCTAGTCTAATGGAGCGTTTGTCAGTTGACTTATTATTTTTTTTAATTAAGAACAACAATTTGTAAACAATGTAATACAAAGTAACAATTAAGTTTAAAGTATAAAGTTGTTAAGCAGATTTACTTTCAACCAGCTCAAAAACCTTTCAGACTTGATTTTGGATTATCCATTAAAACAAAATGTGCATCCAGCAGTATTCAGTTTAAATCTAGTGATGATAAAAGCATTAGTTGGGTTTAAAATGGAATTCCTTAACTTTTGGAGGAACAGAGATATTTTGTCCTTATTTTATTAATGATATCCATTCTAAAATCCTTAAGAATATTAACACAGTTTGAACTGGCCCGGGTACAATTCCATCTGTAAAACTTTTCATGAGCTGGTTTGTAGTTTTAAAAAAAACTTTCTCAAATGAATGTGTTTTGGTGACGAAATGTAAGAACAATGTAAGAAAATCGTTTTTTTCCAGTAAACCAGTCACTTCCGCATTTAAGCCCCGCCCTCTCGCTCCTGCCCTTATAAAGCCACCCTGTTCGGTTAGACCGTCTCTGGCTTCGCTCGAACTTCAAGGGAAGATAGACATGTTGAATTGGTTAAAAAGCAACAACTAGCTTTATTTTTATTTTTTTTTTAGCAAGTAGCTAGCAAAACATTTTAAACCGCTTATATTTGAGTAATATTTCGGCAGTCACTCTAAACTTAAAAGATGTTCCCAAAGCCGAAACCGAGCTGCGTCTTTCTTCTTCAAAATGGAATCGCCGACCACGGACTACACAGAGATTCCTCGCCTCTGTTCTCCGTGGGCGCCTCGGTAGACACTGCTAACGGTCACGTAGCGTCCTGTAACCCCGCGAACCGGCCGAAGGACCTGGGAATGGCTACGCTGAACGGATATCCCGAGAAACGCTACCAGGAGCTCGGCCACAGCGACGACCACGGCTCGCTACCGAGCACCCCGGCGGAGCTGCACGGCGAGGCTGACGTGCCCAGCGGTGCTGGGTATGAGGCGCTGGAGACCGAGACGAGGCAGCTCATCGGCAGGTTTTTAAGAGAGTTTACTGGACTATCTAAAGCTCGGTGGTCCGAGAGTAAAGAGCTATCGACGATGAAGAGGGTGGTGAGCGACCTCCTGGCGAAGCACCGATTCTCATTCAATGGTGAGTGCTGGGAATTTCCACAGATCGCTCGCGGCCATTTTTCTTTATTTTTATTGGCCTGCTTTCAAGGAAGTACTTACAGTCGGGGTTTATTGAACACAAACTGGTTCTGTGTTGGGAATTCTGGCTAGATGGAGACATTTTAACACCTGCTTCGAATGTTATCAGCCATTAAATGACCTATTTTTAGTTATCATCCTCGTGTAGCGTTCAGACTACCTCATAGTGGGTTTAAATGTACGTTGTTAGCATTAGCACTGATAATGGGGTCACGTGGTTAGGTTCAGAGTAAAGGTCTGGATTAGGTTTGGGCACAAGGGTAAGGGGGTCAAGCTTTGGGTCAGTGCTCTGGGTCAGTCAGGTCAGGTTTAGGAAAAGGGTTATTACTTAAAATCAAACTCGTGCAAGCTTCATATTATAAAACATAGCTGTATATTTAATGGGCTGATATGACAGAAACCACTGTTTTTAACCATTAAAGCGAACAAGGAAGTGGTGCATCATTTAAATATTCACTGTCGACTTCTCTGTAGCGGAAGTAGCTCAGGACGTCACCTTTTAATGTTGTCACGGGCTTTCTTTTGTTTCCAGGTATGATCAAGAAACTGGATTTGGACAACAAAAGTGATATGGCGTTCGTATCAGAAGTAGCCTGTAGCCTCTTTGCAGAGGGAACCACCAACTGGGGTCGTATCGCCAGCCTGGTGGCCTTTGGAGCAGCGGTGTCCCAGTACCTGAATGAGAGGGGGAGGGAGAGCTGCGTGGAGCTGGTGGGCCAGGAGATCTCTACATACCTGCTGTCACACCAGAGGGACTGGCTGCTCAAAAACAACAACTGGGTAAGTTGCTTCCGGTTGAGGCTGTGACAGCCCGCTGTTGCGTAACCTGCAAGAAATCCAGTTGAAGTGACTGTATCAATGTAGACTTTCTGCTCAAGTTCTCTTTTGTTTTTTCCCCAGACTGGCTTTGTGGAGTTCTTTCGGGAGCCAAATCCTGAAACGGCAGTCAGGAACGCATTAATAGCTGTAGCTGGATTTGCTGGGGTTGGAGCAACTCTTGCCTTGTTGATAAGGTGAATCTGTTGGACTCTGAGACTGAGGATGCTTCTCCTTTTTTACCACCTTTTGTTTGGATGGAAGAATTAAAAGACTCGAGGCTTGTCAGTGGCAATTTTTTTCTTTTTTTTTTTTTTTTTTGCCCTCTTCCACACACTTGTAGAAAGCTGTACATTTTTAGTCTTGTAACATAACTAAGGCGTTTATTTAATTTAAATACATTTATTTTTCTAATTAATGTAAATATGTGTCTATGCAAATTGCAATGGTTATGGGTATCAGTTGACCTGATGTTTCTTTTATTTTACCACTGATTGTTTACTCAACCTTGTATAAATGCATTGCATTGCATGGCATAAAACAAGAAGGGTGAACTGTATTTTCAGTGCTGTGCAGGCATGAACCCCATCTCCACACAGTCCATTCTCAAGCCTCAACACCTTTGTTCTCATGTTTGAGACAAAGGCTGAAGTGCATCGCAGGTGCAGTCTGTGCAAGGAAGACTATTGTCTTAGGACTTTTTGCATTCCAGATCCTGGATGAACCTTTTTTTTGAATGCGGGGAGGGATATGCAAAATGACTGAGAAGAGCCCAAACTAGCTCATCAACCAAGACCATAAAGTTCATTAATGCAGACAACAGGATGCAAATGAAAGCTACTAAGGTGCAGAAGAATAAAGCAGTTTAAACATGATGTTGTTTGACCTGTTGAGTCTTTCTGGTAAAACTATTGCAAAAGCAGGTTGATGGATCACATCTACACTTGGTGCAGTGATACTGATGCCGTTTTAACACCCCTGCTCAGGTTTATTCACACCCCAACTAAAATGCAGCAACCGCTGCCATTTCCTAGAAATTTGTAGCGTGGTCGTCTGCAGCCGCAAGCTGCAGTGCTACATCTGCTAAGCTGGTGCATCAGCTACACGGTTGAACATGAGTTCTCAAACTTTCATAACACGAGTGCTTCCTGTCTAACCTCAGCTGCATAGAGACTGGGGGCTGAATTAAAAGAAATACATTTGATTGGGTAACTTTTTTTTTTTACTGTTCAAAACCGATTAGGCCTCAGTTGAAGTCATGAAGGTTCTAGGGTTCAGTAGTTTGGCACTGTATTGTACTAATGCTTGCATTCTATGTAGAGATGCATGCACCTGTTTAAATGATTACATATTTTGTTTGGACCATCTAAAGCTGGGAAATCCTGATGTGAAGCCTCGCCCTTGGTGGTTCAGCTCTTGCTGTCGTCTGGGGTTACAGAACAAACGACTTCCATGGAAGTCTCTTGAGGAAATGGAGAGGAGTCTCCATGGTGATGATCCACAGCAGACCTCCTCTGGTTTACTCCAGTTAATGATGCTCCCCACTGGCCAGGCTACCTGTGAATGGCTTATACATAGTGAGGAACAGGCTGTTGAACAATGGGGAGTTTGATGCTGAGGCAATCGCGTGGAGCAGTTTGCACCATCTAAGGGTTGTTTGTGGGGAAAGCAGACAGCAGTGCAGCGTCGTGGGGCTGATTGTGCAAATGCAAAACTTGAGGTTGATTATTTGTATTTTCTCTGCCCATACCAATTCCAGTCTGCGTTATTGTGCCATCTACTGTAACGTGCAGGGCCGCTCTCGTTGAAACGCAGTCAAGAAATTGGGTTGAAAAGTCTTAAGATGGCACCAGTTTGGACAATCTTCAAGCCTCCTTCAAGCTTTTCTGGCCAACTTTTTAAATGCACTTCTGCACAATCGGGAGCCTTGAGAAAAATCCACGGTTGCATTCCAGTGCAGGGATGGGAGCAAGGAGTGGTTTTGAAACTTGTCGGAAAACGTTCTTCAGTGCACATTTGTCACAGCTAACCTGAAGTAAACTGAAGAATGGGAGGAAACTTTTTTTTTTTTTATGTGACTTGCGATAACCTTTTACCACTAAACTGGAAGATGGTTATCTAGAAACTTGAACATGAGTTTAAAAGTTCTCTTGACCATGACAGGGATTGGTGCACTTAAATAGAAGATACTTAACAATTAGTTTATAAAAACCCATTGCTTCATGTCAATGCTGAAGTTCTTCGGGGAGCAGCTTTTGCACTGGTTGGCCTTCAGCTGTGAAACTTGAGCTCAGGAGCTGCCTCATTGGTTGAAGCTTTTCTACTTCCCTCTAGCAACAGACACACCCCTAATTTAAAAAAAAACACCCATTTCTGGGAAATCAGTTGACGCACAAGTTTCTCTTAAGGTGGATAATCTGCGATAGTTGTTTTAGGCTTGCAATACTTAGAAATGTGGCTGAAATGTAGAGATAGGAAATGGGTTTGCAGAGTGCTGCATAAAAGTGAAACAACTAAAAGTGCATGTCTTGACACACACAAACTAGTTCAACATTATAGAACTGCTCACTGACTAAATGAAAGACTTGCCTAAGGTTACTGAAGTTTTTAATTAAATTATGACCTGCAGTCTGTGAATAATAAATGTTTACTGTATATGCAAAGTTCAAGTATCGTACAGAGCACCCTCAAGACGTCTTATCTCTTTCCAAATCAACAAAAAATACCTTTTGGAAGAATAGGTTTCAATATTGGTGCACAAAAGAACTTAGTTTTTTTGTCTTCAACATCTCCAGTAGATGCTAAAAAGTATCTGCTGTGACGTACTCTTGAGTTTTATCAGTCGGTGCAGCCTCAGCTCGCTTTACATTCACTTCTGCTGAAGCGGTTGGGGCCCGTTTACAGCTTTATCTATGCTAACACAACTTCTTAGGAATTTAGAGGTCACAGTCGTGTGTGTGCATGTGAAATGCAGCCGCTTCAGCTAGAATCTATTGCAAAACGTGCATAAACATTTACAGATTTAAAATGTGTATTGTATATGGTTCTTTGAAAAAAAAAAAAAAGGGCAGAACTGTGCATTTAAATTCAACCTTTAGGTTGTGCACAGTCAAGTAAATGGTGTGATGGTTTGCACAATGTGTAAGTTTTCCTCTTCTCGTTTTAAATTGGAAACGAAACTAAAGTTATTCGGAGCGGTCCAGTGGTGCAGTTTGAAATACAAACCGGGTTCCAAAAAAGTTGTGACACTAAACAAATTGTGAATAAAAACTGAATGCAATGATGTGGAGGTGTCGACATCTAATATTTTATTCAGAATAAAACACAAATCACAGATCAAAAGTTTAAACAGAGAGAATGTTTCATTTTAAGGGAAAAATATGTTTCAAAATTTCATGGCATCAACAAAT
>JARVLU010001073.1:5614674-5625663 GCA_031762415.1 Simpsonichthys santanae | reverse complement strand
GGGGGGGGGGTTGAATCTTTGAGCTGCATTTGCACTTGTTGGGTGGTGGGGGGACTCCTCCAAGCAGTGGTACAGATGGCACAAATGTACATCACACAGGATGATGAAGTATTTTAAATAGAAACAGCAACGTTTGATTCCTCAGTTTTTAGCCGTAGACTTTGAGCATTTAGTGTGAGCACAACATGAGGGACCAAAGTCATCAAGGCAAAAAAAAAAAAAGATACAAACTTTTAAGTAAACGTCCATAACCTTGTTCCTTGTTCAAATTGTTTTTGAAAATAAAATAAAATTTAAAAAAAACAAACAAAAAAATGACTTCTGACCAACTGTTTTAACCACTAGTTTTGTTGAAACAATTTAATAAAAAAAAATGCCATAACTTAGCCAGTTTTAAATATATTACACCACAAGTTGTTGTGGTAGTCGCTGAAATTCATCCACCGCGTTTACAATGTTTGACCAAAATGGCCATAGCTCCATCTCTTATCACGAAAAGATGTTCTTGGTGTGGAACTTTGGGATGAAATGTGGTGAGTGATGTGCATCGTTCCGTGATTGTTCTTAAGGAGTTAAGAAATAATAAAAGGGGGGTGACAAACATCTGAAAAGCAGGTCATCCATGTAATTCTTACTGGACTCAATGTGTTAAAAGAAGCACCGTCAGTGAACGGCAAGTGACTCAACGTTTGTTCATTTGATTGGCTTTTTTGTTTGAGGGTCAATCTGTGACAGGCCTAGGCATGTTTTACCTAAGGACTCCAAGGTGTGATGTTGTATGTTTAGATGAGCCATTAGGTGCGGGGGGGGGTTGATGTCACTTACAGCTTTGTGGACCCCTGCAATTTCACCCTTTGTTTGAGAGCTACATAACCGCTGAGCTATGATGGTTTGTTGTTCTCATCTGTTGCTGTCTGCTGAGCTCAGTGGGTCAAATGCCACTGAACTCTAATGAATGGAGGACTTTGTGGCGAAAAGGATGAACAACAACGATGCTGATCGTCACCATTTCATGTGGTCATTTCAAGAAGTTTATCATTAGGCCAACTCATGACCAATTAGTGTTTCCAGTTGAGGAATCATGCACTTTTGGATCACATGCTGTCCTCGATTTAGCTGAAGCGCTTCACAGGAAAAGGCAGAAGGATGATTTGATTGTCAGCAGGATAATTAGATACTCTTTTTTTCCCCTTCCTGTACTGAAGCTGTGATCAGCACTTGGTCAGCAAAATGTGAACACAGACCTCTGGAAAATGAATCATGTCTTTGTGAATCTCTGGCGCCCGGGATCAGAAGTTGCCACCTAAGCACAACCACAAATTTCAGTTTGGGCAGCAAAAATCTGTGCTCCAGGTGTGGATCAACAGGATGAGTCAAACCTTAATAACGGCATGTGCCATTTTGAAGAAAAGCTGTATAGTCCTGTGGTGCTGTGGGTTACTTCAACTTTGACAACAAGGTAAGGCAGTGAAATGTCGAAAAATTTACCACCTTAAAATTGATCTTGGATGTAAAGTTCTGGTTGTCAACCTGTACCCTGCCTCTGGCATAATGATCATACTCATATCTCTTTACAACACAATCTGCGCCTCATTTACCCATTCATACAGCACTCTACTATATACAGTATATGCAAATAATTATCAGAGCTTTATCACACTCATACATATCAGAGGCTATGAGGGGTTCAGTGTTTTGCCCAGGGACACTTAACATGTGACTGCTGGTGGAATCGAACCCCCAACTCTCCCACTGGAGGACGACTGCTCTTACTCAGCCACAGCTGCCCCCTAAGCACCAGATCCCCAACAATCGTGCATAGAGAAGCAGTTGTGCATGTTTGTTACCTGTTGTAAGTTCAAATATTTTTAACTCAAATTGAGCAAAAGAACAAATTCAATCTGTCATTAATACCTAAACTCTTACTATTTATGACCAACAGTTTGGGGATTTTTCTTTTTATTTCAAATTTTCATTAAAATAACACGAGAAATAATGTCCCAGTGACACTTAGGGGGATTTCCTACACAGCAAAACCCAAAGTTCATGTAAAACAAACAGAAAAATGAAACTGATAACTATTAGCATTCTCTGAAAGCCAATGAAACCATTAGACAAGTCGGTCAGAATTAAGTGTGCTTCGTACCAAATATATGTTTGAAATAAAAGAGACTAAGGTCGTTTTCACACCTGATGGTCCAGGAAGACTCGGTTTGATTTGGGACCAAAATTTGGAACATTGTTCACATTTTCAGCTAGTGCGGTTCACATTCACACTGCACTGTCAGTCGAGCCAATCTGTTCCCCCGTCGCCTGTGGTGGCGCTGCACCAAAAACTACTGAAGGAAACAACTTAAAAACCTGTGAAGAAGATGAGGCAGAAGAATATGGAGAATGTTGTTTTTCACACATGGCGGCTGATGGCTCCGTATGAGGCATGAGAAATGCACCTTTGTTTCGGTTGTATTCGCAGAATGCTCTGTGCTGTAGTCCACTTCCTGCTTTTGGAGCGGTCTCTGGTCCACTTGCATTCGCACTGCATTCAAACCATGCTAGAGTTCACTTCAACCAAACCGAGACCTAGGAATTTCGGCGGACCAGAGTTCGCTTTTTTGGTCTGCATCAGAGTTCAATTGCGCATTCACACCTCCCCAAATGAACCAGACTTTCTAGGTAAACGGACTAGAGTTCGATTAAAGCGGACTAAACAGGGCTCGTGTGAATGCACCCTAAATGATATGTGGATCTGATCAAGTTGATTGTGAATTGGTTTAGGTGTGTACGACAAAGCATTCACTATACAGCTCAAGTATATACAGTATGCTATTGGTGATTTTTTTTTTTTTTTTTTTTGGTTAGCAAATAGATTCCAACAGACCAGAAGTAGAGTGTGAATCTGTGCTTTATTGGAAAACACACCCATTTGTTTTACAGCTGATCATGTTGAGAACCAGTATTGTGTCCAAACTCCACCCCCCATCTCCTTCAGGATGAGTAAAATTGGTGGTTTGAGTGGCAGTACTCTCGTGGTTAGTTTACAATAGATTGTCATTGGGCTGCGACCGTTTAACACAGAGGTCCTAAGAAATGTTGTGAAGAAAAGGTTTACTCATGCACACAAAAAAAAAATTACCGTACTATAAATATTTTGAAGTGCTCCGCAACTGGAGACCAGCTGGTGACTCAAAACTGCAAGAAAATAGAAAACTTTTTTAGTTGCAGTCTCACTGACTTCTGAGAATTTGCAACCATTGAGTCCCGTATGACCGTCCAGGATAATCACAGCTTTTTGTGCGTGTACGTCTTGCAAAACGGTATTCTAGGCCCTTTATTTGCCCAGTTCCACCCACATCATATCAGCATTGGTCCTCTTTGGGCCCCCACCCCCCTTCTTCAACATTTATCATTGAACCTATAAGTCTGCAAACAAAGAGCAAAATTCAAACCAGTTTTTTGAGCATAGTAAAAATACAGCACCCTCATGGATGTCATTCATCAACCAGTCACAGCCCAATGAGACGTTACCTTTAGGGACAAACCATTAAATCGTTGACCTTATGTGACCCTGCTGCTACAGCTCGTTGGTGTTCATTTACCTGCAGCTGAGCCACTCTGCCCAGAGTTATAATCTACAAAACGATGGCAGGTTGTGATAAAAGGTTCACCGAACAGATTAAATTATTGTTTTCAGTGCGTGGATCCCCAGAGCCTAGCTGTACGCCTTAAAAAACAATAATTAGAAGCTTTTCTATAAGATTTGCTATTGTTTTGTCTGAAAGTCTGTCTGTGAATTTGGGTCAGGGCTGAAGACTTTCATCCTCCCCCCATAGATAACCATATGAGGGATTATCACAAAGACAAAATAAGAGCTCTGTATATATCCACAGAAACAAAGGGTCCTACCAGCTCAAGGCCCCATTGCCTTCATGCTACCAAAAATCTGTTTGGCAAACTGTTGATTGTTTTGTCTTGTTAGTCATTTCAAAAAGGACAAAGAAAGGGTTGCTCAATGTTTTGCAGAAAACACAATTTGACAAGATAATCCACTCAGATTCTGCCATGAATGGAGATCCGTTGTGTTTTATTGTGCATTTTATAATGTCTGGTGGTGCTTTAATCCACTTTAACTTAATCCTTCCTTGATAGAATTCAATCAAAGTTCTTGAAATCAGAAAAGAGGTGTACTAGTTTAGCAAAAGATAGAACGTGTTTGTAAACAGCCTGGAGAAAAAAAAGGTCGTCGGCATGTTCCTAGTTACAAACGGACCTCGTGAAAAGAGCAAAACAAACCAACGGACCAGCATAGAGCCTCACGTGTAGCCAGAGTGCGACGCATCTTGTTCCTCCGGGCGGTAAAATGTTATTTATATGAAACACAAAGTTGTGCAGGGCAGCATGTTCCATCACAACTACAAAAACACACGTTTAATTTATCCCAACGTAATCCCTGCTGGTGAAACGCAAGAGTCACATGCGCGTGTAAATCCACAGAAGAGAATAATCCTCCACAAGTGCTCGGTTTACTGTTGTTTTACAAGCATTTTCTAAACTTCACAACAGAAAGAAATCATGTGCAACCACATGAATCAACTATAACCATGGTTTATGAATGTTACATGTAGAAGGTAGGAGTCAGCTCAGGGGCCAGAAGTCCTACATCACAACCCTGCACATGCTCAAGTGGGCATGAAAAATGGACGATCTGTCGTGATCTGTGTCTTATTTGAACCCAAATGTAGGCAGGACTCAGAGAACTTAGAATATAGAAATATTAAATAACAAAAAACAACAGCTGACGTGGCAGCAAAACTTAGTTTTATGATGAGGCGACACCGGGAGAGAACGAACACGACGCCGTTGAGGACAATCCACGGACAACGAGAGGAGGACAAGACACAATAAATAGGAACATTGATTGACAATGAGGGACACCTGGGGTGATATAGGGGACAGGTGTGTAGGAGCTGGAAAGACACAGGGGTGACAAGCAACACACACCAGTCCTCACAATCACTGATCAATGGATCAATGGATAAAATACACCAGACATCATAAACACAGTTAACTTTTCTTTTTTATTTTATAGAATATTATTATAATGTAAAGAGAATATTTCATGTAGTGGACAGTTTTTGATACCAAGATTGACCAATATACATATTTTTCAGACTATAATGCACACTTAAAATCCTTTAATTTTCTCAAAAATCGACAACGAGCCCTATAATCACGTGCGCCTTATGTATTAATTGTGGTTGTGCTTACGGATCTCGAACCGATTTCATGTGGTTATTGTGAACGAGTTGAATAAAGTTTGACTTATCAACTGAGCTCTACAGTCATTCAGACAACCAGCAACATTGCACTTACAATGTAAATTACTAATAACTAATTTACAAATACGTTCGTAGATAACAGTCAATGAAAAAGGAGGTGTAAAGGACGCAGCTAATAAACTATTTGGGGGCGTGGTGCCTGATTTTACCCATGTGCATTAGTAACTGTGTAAAGGTCAATGTCTACGTCTGATGTCACAGCTGATAAAGGCCTGAACTACTGATAATTTGAGAGGGTGTCACAAAAATTACTAAACTGTACTTTTAATCCTGTTCATTTAACCCAATTTGTATGTTTTTAGTGTTTGGGAGAGAACCGGAGTACCTGGAGGAAAACCACACAAAAACATTGAGATTCAAACCAGAGATCTTTTATTTTAAGGTTCTTCCACCATGCTACCCACTGGCTTATTGTCCTCCCCAACAGACTATGCATTATTATTATTATTATGTCTATGTTATTTATCATGAAATCATTAAAACACATGCAATGAGTTGCATTTTGTGCCGTTCTGTTAGACCCAACCCAAAAGCTGAACACATGGTGTGACTATGGTCTGAAATTTTTCTGCCAATCAATTTCAGAACTTATCAGCACTCATCTAATCTATACAGCAGCGGGATCAAACTCCCTGGGAAATTACTGCGTGGGTGGTTTATGCTGAGGAAACATGAAATGAAACAAGATATATCAGTCATCCATCTGAGCTGTAATCACATGCAGCTGCAGTGTAAATACTTTGTGTCTGTGCATGCATGTGTGTACATATGTTTTATTTAGTCGTTTTTTGTAGTGTTAGCAAAAAAGCTAACGCCATAACAGTAGACGGATTTTATTGAAACTCTTAATGAATCATTGGACATTACAATGGATTAACTTTTTGAGTTAATCCATTTAATTACGGCCACCACAGCTAATCAATACAAGCAAAACAGATACAACATGGTCAGTTTTACAGATATTAAGCTAAATTTGGTGTTGAAGTAGTTGAAACTAACACGTACTCCAAATGCTAACAGATTGTACAATGTTCATTTAGCCTTTATTTATACAGGTTAGTCTCAATGAGCCTCGAGGCCTCATTTACAAGAGAGACCTTTAAAGACCTGGTCTTCGTCTTGGTATTTTGCCAGTCCTTGGGCTCATGTCATGTTGTGGGTCAGACAAGAGAAAGTCCACCCCCCACATGAAACTTCTCTCAAACGCCACGAAATGATGCAGCAATAAGGCGCGTGACATGGTCCTGGAAAGACGTGTCCCTTCCTGAGACAATGGGAGCCACCGGTTTTTGCATCATAGCCACCTGGTAATGAGATATGTGGCTCATGGGAAGATGAATCATCATCCTTCTGCCAAAGAACACCTCACAGTGCCAGCTTAGTTTAGACATTTTCATTTACGGTAGTTCACGAGCCTCAGATGTTTACCTGATTTTTAGCATTGGCTCCAGCTTCAGGTAACTTCTCTCCTCAAAGCTAATGCTATTTTTACATCATTCGTCTTCTATGATAATATTACTTGTCATACATTCACATTTCAACACTGTTCTTATAATTCACAATTCTCAATAAAGGTTACATGGAAGGTGACTTTAACATAAATCGTTTTTGTGCGTTCAGTTCATGAAGGAGATTACAGCATGGTAACAAACGTTGTTTTGATCAGGGATTGGTACATTTACCAAACTTTTTCACCCTATAAGTGTTTTTTTTTTTTTTTGGTTGCATAATTTGCATGCCCTACGACTTATACACCAAAGCGACGTATTTATGGATTTTCCCCCCATATTTATAAACCAATTTTTGGCTGCGATAAGACCGTTTTCATTCATTCTGACTGAAAATATTGAACACTACCATTTTCAGCCACTAGATGGCACTCAAGTAGCATTTGCTATTAATGACACAATCGGCTTGGCATATAATGCCGCTGTCATCCAGCTCGCATGGAGTAACCATCAAATCAGCTGCATTTCGCTGCAACTCCCCGGTGAAATGCAGTTAATTTGACCACTGAAGTGCATTTATCAAGTCAAAGTTCAACCGAGACACACCTTTACTATAATGTCGAGCAAACAAATAATTGTTTTTAGGTGTTAATCTTGTTAAATTCTTGTTAATGTCCTGTGCATGCTCCTGCGGCCGCCATTTGGCAGCCAATAGATTTTTGGCACAACGGCTCACATTTCCGGGTTGTCAGTGTTGACGCATAACAGATGCAACACATACGGCAAAGTGATGTATTTATGGATTTTTCCACTTTATTAGACATATTTGGACTGATGCGACTTATAGGGCGGTGCAACCAGTACGGCGGAATATACCGTAGTTTATTTTGGAACACTTATGGAATTTAACTTGTCTCTACAACATTTGTAAATTCAGTGTTGTTTTAACTTTTGACCTCTCCTCTATACTACTGTATACATGTACTCCTACATCTGTTGGCATATGTTAAACAATATGTGTATCTCAATAAATACTATACTATTCAGTTTCTTCTAAATCAAAAACAATAATTAGTATAATGCATAGCTCTATACACATTTTGCATGTAGCAAAACACACCTGTGTTTTGCACCAACACACCTGTCTCATTTCATTTTCTTTATAATGGACACTACTGACAGTTTAAAAAAAAAGAAAGGATGAAAAACACCTGGATTGTTAAGTTCTTTGAGGTGCACAGTAGCATGAAATGAGCATATAGTAAATGCATGGACAACGTGTGTCTCTAGTCTACAGCATGTCATCTGATCAGGCTGTTTGTGCAGGAGCGTTTGTTTGCTCTCCATTTACCTGATCCAACAACAAGCTGAGCTGTGTTTACTTGATGTCACAGAAGGATTTCGTTAACCTTTTTAAGAAACACATGACAAGTATTTCCTGATCCGCTGATGGGAGGATTGGTGGTCGGTGCTTTTTGTTTGTCAAAATTGTGAAAAATCAACACCAGGGAGGAACTTACTGAGTCTGGGTGTTATGTTATGTTGTTTATTCGTATGCGGGTTAACAGAAGGTCAAAAATGCAATGAGGTGTTCAGGATGAGAAAAAAAAAGCTAAAGCATGCAAAAAGGGTACAAATAAAGCACCAAAAAGTGAAAAAGAAATGCAATATTTACAAGGTCCAAAAGAGAAATAGTACCGTAATCAACAAAATGGTAGAATATAACAGTGCAAGTATGATGAATTAGTATAAATAGCAGGTAGTAATATAAGCTTAAATGTACATGAAATATAATGCACATAACATACTACAGGGGTGACAGATTATTGTAATATTGATATTAATTGAATTATGTTGGTAACGTATACACGATACAGCCAGTGCAGCAGCAATAAATGCAATGTTATTGTCAACTGTTCAGTATTATTGTCAAGAGTTCAGTAATCTGACAGCTTGTGGGTAATAACTAAATCTTTCCGTGTGTGATGGCAAGCTCCTGTATCGTCTGCCTGAGGGTAGTAGATCCAGATCACACCGTCCTTGTGGGATGTGTTTTGTCCTTTGCTTGCTATTTAATATTTCCGAGTACATTCAGTTTGGTTTGTTATCACATGGCATTATTCTTGGATTGAAGAACAGGATAGTCAAGTAAACTAAGCTGAGTTATGTAACAGAGGTGACATTATCTTATTCTTAGGAAAACGCAGTGGAACACATTTCAGCGTGATGCCAACGTTTTGACGAATACACGTCACAAGATTTAGCCTGAAATAGAAAATGTGTTTTTGTATTCTGTTCACAACAACATTGAATGCCACACTTTAAAATAATCAGGGTTCTGGTGAAAAAAGGTGCTTTTTGTTCACCGACTATTGATTTTTAACTGTTTTTACTGGACTCATCTCCTTTTATGGATGATGACGGCTCCAAGAGGTGAACGTTTCCAGCTGACTTTTTGTTCTTTTGAACCATTGCAGCTACTTTATTGGATTTAAAAAACAATTATTCCAAATATCAAATTATTTTTTTTCTTATGGTTTGTTGTGTTAACACACACCTAAAAGCTTCAAGGCAGCAAACTGCCAAAATGCTTTTTTTTTTTTTTAATAATTAAAGAGCTCATACTTCCAGATGATCGCCTCTTCAAGTCAATTAGATTTGCAGCACTTGGCCTGTTAGTTCCTAGAAGAACATTACGAGTTGACTTACACTGAATCTTATTTGTACCATTTTACACCTTTACCCCAACCCATATGCCAACAGCAACCTCTGGGCCTTTGATTTGAAGTGGCAAAATGTACTGGTTGGAATAGTTAATGGTTAAAAGACGTGAGTAAATATTGATTTAAAATACCCGTTCAGTAACCTGATACACCAGCGGTCGCGTGTTCTCTTTAAATAAACAGATGCAGCATCAGCACACCCACAGAGTTGTGTGAAACAAGGCCTCAAGCCTCCAAAATTTTCATTTAATCCTGTTTTTTATGTTTGTTTGAGAAGAATGGTAATAAAACCAAATGTAATATGATAATACAAGAAAATAGCTATTGAAATGTTTGGGTAATCAAATATTTTAAATGTTAACCTATTATGTTTTAATGCATATTTATACCAACCAACAATAAAACCAAGCATATTGCATTGGGATAAATAAATAAAAAACAATTAAATGGTTTTTGTAACAGTAAATTATTATTATTATTATTATTATTATTATTGGATATGCAAGTTACAACATTTTGTTTCAAAGTGTACCCCCGAAAAGAAAAAACATTGTTTTAAGGGTTAAAAAACTGTGCTCCTTTGTTTTTACATAACGTGTTAACAAAAACATAGGCCTAGGTCTGAAAAGTAAGGCCTTATGGTGCAAAATGGTACGATATGGGATTTGGCCAATATCACCATCATCAATCTGTTTTCACTTCTTGCACAGGAAGTTAGAGTCCACTTGCAAATCTAATTGATTTCAATAGGTGACAGTCGGGAAGAGGTTAAATGAAATTCTGGCTTAAATCTTCTGGAGTTTAGCTTAACTTTTTTTAAATAAACAATGACAGTAACCCTTGTTTTTTTAAATAAACAAAGCTATCTGTAGATTATGTTTTTTATTTTCTATATTTATTTATACAGGCTAGCTCCTGTGGAGTCTTGAGGACTCATTCATTATAAGCGAGACCTGTTTCAAATAGAGAAAAGTAGATAAGGAAAAGAGAAACACAAGAAGAAGGGAAGTTAAAAAAAGTATCTCTCACTATGTCCTGGCCGGGGCACAGTGTGAAAGTTGAAAATATAAACAAAGACCTTGCGCATAAACAGCAACATACTAATGACATCATGATACATTAATTAATGAGGAGGCCGGCAAAGGCAGTGAGTTGTCCATGGACACTGCCAGAAAGTTCCATAGTCCTGATAAGAGATGGTACAGTGTCTATCAGCTGGCTCAGCTCTGATACAGGTCCACAGATGTCCTCGAGAAGGGGTGGGGGAGCAGAGCAGAGCTTCTTGTTCACGTGACCTCCAGGAGAAATTTGAGATTGTTTTGGTTCTTACATGGGTAGTTTTAATTATTTAACACAGAGGAGTGTATAGTTTGAAACATTAGGTCCTGTTTACACGTGTTCAGAGTCAGTCAGAGTCAGAGTCTTTATTGTCATTTGCACCACATGTGGTACATGTGATGAAACGAAATTATGTACACAGGG
>JARVLU010001073.1:5559667-5574741 GCA_031762415.1 Simpsonichthys santanae | reverse complement strand
ATGTTGTCTGGGCCAGTTGCTTTGTGAGGGTTGATCCTCCTGAAAGTACTCCTTACTTCTGCTGCGGTCACGCTGAGGTGCTCTTCATCCGGTGATGAGGTGAGTCTGGTGCTGGGTGGTCTGCTTGGGTCATCAAAGCGTGCATAAAACTTGTTGAGGGCATCAGGCAGAGATGGGTCTTTGGGTCATTGTATGCTCTTGCTTTTATAGTCCGTTATGCATTTCATGCCCCTCCACATGCTCCGTGGATCTTGTGAAGTGAATTGACCCTCAATTCTCTGAGCCTATGTAGCTTTTGTTTTTTTAATGCCAGCCACCAGCTCTATCCTGGTCCTTCTCAGCTCCTCAATGTTTTCCATGGGGTCCACACTTAAAACATAGCAATTAAATCAAGCTTTTACAAACATACAAAAGACATAATAAAATATATAAGATAAAAACAAATTCACAATATAAAAATTCAATCCAACCATCTCAATAACAACATGTTACTAGCATTACAAAATGACAAAAATACTTTAAAACACACAGGAATTAAAAAGAACAATTCACCAATTCCAGCGTTAACAAACAATCTTCCTTTCCATTGTAAATTTTTCAATTCATTTCAATTTTATTTCACTATCTATTATAGATTTTTAAAGATTATTTTTTAAATTAACATGATTAGCAATTAATGTAATTCCAGAAGCAGCATAGTCCAATAAGAAATAGCTGTTCTTCTGAGAGCATTAGTCCTGGGCAGAGGTAATACAAAAGTAACAACAGAGGCACCTCTAATATTAAAAGCACGTCTATTGCAGGTGGGTAAAAACTGTGAGAAAAGGCTAATAGTTTTATGTGAAGTCCAGATTTTGTGTAAAGAAGGCTGCACGCTAGTCTGTCATGAACGTTCATCCATGGCAAGCAATGATGCATGAAATCTACGTTTGTTCTAAAATGACATCCGAGTGCTAGTCTTGCAGCTTTATTTTGAACTACCTGCAGTTTATCCAGATGTTTTTGAAGCACTTGGCCAAACCAAACGGCTGAACAATATTGAAGTTGACAAAGAACTAAAGACTGTATTACTAATGTTCTTATTTCCAGAGACATAAAATGTGCATTATTCTAGATTATAGCAATATTTCTGCTCATCTTACTCACAATCTTGATCTATTGTTTGATTTTGTAAAAAGATTTGCAACTTTTGGGTTTGTCTTACAAAATATTTAGAACCCAATACCATACATTTTGTTTTCGAAACATTCAGTTTTAACTTGTTGTCCATTACCCACTCAGAAATAGAGATTAGCTCTTGTTGTAATACCATATTTACTTGATCCAAGCTATCAGAAGACACATAAATAGTTGTATCATCAGCATTTATAGTCATGCATGCACTGACCAATACAAATGACATGACATTTACAAAAATACTATACAACAGAGGACCTAAGCAGCTACCTTGTGGAATCCTGCATGGGAGGGATATATAATTTGAGCAACTTCCATTAAACATAACACATTGTTTCCTTTCACTAGGATAACTGCTCATGAAGTTAATAGCTGAGTTTTTGAAGCCATAAACTGACAGCTTCATTAGTAATAGCTCATGGTCAACAATATCAAAAGCTGCACTGAAGTCAAGAAATATAACACCAACCAGTTGTTTTCGATCAGTTTGCTTTAACCAATCATCAGTAAGAGCTGTCAGAGCAGTACTCGTAGAGTAGCCCTCTTTATATGCATGCTGAACATCAGAGTAGATACAGTTTCAGTCAAAGTAATGTTGAATTTGTTTAAAGACAACTTTTTCCATTAATTTACTTGACAGGTAAAATGCTTATAGGCCTGCTATTTCGCCTCATTAAAAGTTCTTTAAAGTTTTTAGCCACTGGAGTAACTTTTGAAAATTTCCACAGATCTGGATAAATACATTCATCAAAACACAGATAAAAAATATGATCTAAAGGCTTGGCTATTAAATTAGCTGAGATCTTAACAAGCCTTCCATCCATATTGTCAATTCCACATGGTTTATCTATAAGCAGCTCTTCCATATCTTCTTCAGTTAGATGTTTAAATACAAAATGGCAATTTTTATTTTTCATAATTTGATTTTTAATAATTTTATGTGACAATCTCCCACTCACTAGGGGCATTTCATCTCTAATCCTATTCACCTTTCCTAAGTAATAATTATTAAATTAGTTTGCTATTTCAAATGGCTTAGTAAGGACCGCTTCATTCGTTTGAATGTATAGAGACCCAATGTTTGTTTCACCTCTGGACCCATTAATTCATTTATTGCTTTCCATAGTTTTTTACCATTATTACTACACTGCTCAAATTAAATTTGAGAATATTGCTTTTTCTTTTGCCTGTTTAATTTTGTTACTTTATTTCTAAGTGAACGTTAACTTTACCAATCTGCAGCATTCCCTGACAGCACAGCAACTCTTTTTTTTCTTCAAATGGTAGTTACTAGAAAACCAATCTATGTTCATATCTGCAAGAATGGACAAATCATTATTTGTATCCGCTGCCCTCTCGATCATTGTGCAAATACAGTATTATTCAAGTATTCAATATTTGAATTTGGTGGTCTGTAGTAACAGCATGTTAATATTGGTGTAGAATGTGGTATGTGCACCTGAAGACATAGTGCTTCTATACCAGACATACCAAGATCCTTTCTTATTTTAACTGATATGTGACTGAACATAAAAAACCTCCATACCTATTTCTGTCAAGTCTAAATATATTATAACCTACTATACCTACTACTGTATCCTCAACCGTTTCATCCAAGTGAGTCTCTGTCACAGCCATAATATGTACATTAGACTTCGACAGAATAGAACATAATTCACTAACTTTATGTTTTAAACTACAGATGTTCAGGTGAGCAAATTTTATTCATTTTATGGGTCTCTTGAACATCATTCTATTAGAGGAGTGATCAAATATCTCAAAATGAATTTACACCATTTTAAACCATCACTCATTGGATTCATTATTCAATGAAGAACAACAACTTAGAAAGTCTAGCTGTTCCTAAACTTGTCCAGCTGTTCATTGCTCCTTATACACAGAACTTTAGCTTGTTCTGGTGTACCATTCATTTGAATGTAAATCCTGCAGTTTGAAGTACATGTTAATGGGATTTTTTTCCCCTTTTTTAATTAATTAATTTATTTAATTTATCCTAGCTTTCCTGGCCAAATCTTTATTTTGGATGATCATTGATATATACATTTGTCCCTTTTAAATATCTGCCCTGACCGAGTAATGCAGTTTTGTGCTTTCTATTATAAAAACGCACAATTACTACACTCCCAACTTTCTGATTCTGAGACTTTATGGTATACGTTTCAATATTATTCCTGTCAATCTGTATGTTCTTGCTCTGTAAGTAGGCAGTTACTGTACCTGTGCTTCAACAGAAGCATCTTGCTCTTTGTCCTCCCTTTCACCCACCTTCAATGCAAGAGCATATGATTTAGGCCCAAGTGGTAGTTCAGATATAATCACATTATTCATGCATGTGTTTTGTTCCAGATTTGACACTCTTATTTCCAACAAGCTTATCCTTTTTTTGTTTTTCCTCATTTAGCTTTTTTATTTCCATGATTTCCTTGACCAAGCCCATAATGGTTCGCTGCTGTTCAGATATGGTGGCTAACTCTCCACCCATTATATTCAAAGCTGCTTTAAATTCTTCAATGTCTTGCTTTACCTCTATGGTGACCATTGTTGTGCCAAGCCTTTAAAACCTTGCCAGGGATCCGTCAAGTTCAACTGAATTCAGTTTTCAGCTAGTTCACCTGCCAACTGCTCACAGCCCCTGCTAGACAGCTCCCCCTCAGCCAGTCACTTCAGATCCACCCCACCGGTAAACCAAACTCTGTCTCTGTCAACCAGCTCACCTCTAAACACACCACAATCCTCCACCGACAACTACAAGGTCAGCACACAAGTCAGCCGCCTCCTCCCGGACAGTAATGCTGACTCAGTCAGTCACCGTGACTATCCAGCCTGGGCCTGTTGGAGCCTGGGCCTGGTGGAGCTTGGGCCTTGTGGAGCCTATCAATCAATCAATCAGCTTTATTTATATAGCACATTTTTTTAAAAACCACAGGGGTAACCAAAGTGCTGTACAACAACACAAAAGACAAGTTAATTAAAACAATAAAAACATACAAAGCAATAAAGATAAAAAAAAAAATACATATACCGTACCAGTTTTACTCCAGATGTATTAAAATGCCGTAAAAGTTAAGATCAGGTGTTAAAAGCCAAGGAATAAAAAATGTTTTATTATACTCTATATCAGGGCTGTGCAATGGTGGCCCGCGGGCCGGAAATGGGATTTTAATTGCTCAATGTCCGGCCCCCGAGCGGCTGGCTTTCAGAAACTGTGGCCCCCTGAGCAGTTTTGCTTAATAGCCCTGCTCTTATTAATAATAAAAAAAACAATGCATTTTCAAAATAAGTTTTTAAAAATGAAATTTAGCCCAGATTAAATGCAGTTGTTTCTTCAAATCATGGAATATTTCAGTGTGTTTGAAGAGCATGCTTGCAGCATTAAGGTGGACCTGTGTTACAAAGACGCACGTCATGTTCTCATAGTTTGTCAGCTGTTTAATGTGAGGGAACATCTTGATCATTAGTCAAGACTGCCACACCTGAAAATTTGTCACAGCTGGTTAGGCGTGTGATTGTGAGTCTGCTATTCATGCACGAGGCCAGTTTTTGTTTTGCTTGACTAGAAACTCACTTCGTTACATCGGATGTTGTGGCTCCAACAGATACGACCTGCTGGGTGCAGGAGTTTCTCCAGATATTAAGGGTTAAGAGCTTATCAGGCCCAGTCGAGCAATAATTTTCTATTTTTGGCTTCAGAGCAGATTCAATCTTGATTTCCAGTATCGATTATTTAAACCACAAGTTCAAAAAGTTCTGAGACTTTTTAAACTAAGGAATGCTGCATGCTGTTAGAGCTGCAATGCTGCTTTATATATAAACTTATACGTTTGTGTTGTTGAAGCCAGAACATGGAGTTCCTTGATACAAACACAATTTATTTTTACATACATTTGAGCTCATCCAGGTTAAAAAATTAATAAAGTATGAGAATCAATAAAAACCAGCAGCTTGAAGAAATTCTGAAGTGTATTTTTTATTGTTTTAGTTTCAGTCAGGACAAGTCTCATCTGCATACCTGACAGGGCAGGACCTAAAACTCTTACCACAGCCAGCCACTAGAGGGAGCTTGTTATTTGTGGCTTCAACTTCCAGCTTTCAGTCCCGTCTCTTGTTATCAAACGACGTCCTGATCTACAACTTGTGAAGTCATCCTGACTCAAGATGGCTGCCACAGCTAACTGACCTCAGAACACACAAACTGTCAACAGCTCAACCACTTTTACAGACCTGCAGTTTGTTGTCAGCTGACACTGATCCCCAAACATGTCATAAATGATCTAACAGATTGTACAAGTATGAAATTTAAACTATTAACTGTTTACCTGTTAGCCAAATATACAATATCACTCAGGCTCTTATCCATATAGTGAATTACCAGATGGATATTGTTTTTTATTTTGTTTATTTAACCTTTATTTATGCAGGTAACTTCACAATTCCAGCCTTTATTCACTTTTTAACAGGTTTCTCTCTATCAGCGTTTAAGGTTGTTTTCACACCTGATAGTCCAGTAGACTCAGTTCCATTGGGGACCAATATTTAGAACGTTTCTTTACATTTTCAGCTGGTGCGGTTCACATTCACACTGCACTGAGTCAGTCGAGACAACCTGTTAACCCCCTCGCCTGTGGTGGCGCTGCACCAAGAACTACTGAAGGAAATGTCATAAAAATATCTGAAGAAGACACTTTTTCTTCTTCTTCTGGAAATAAAAACAAAAACAGAGTGGGGTCAAATTTTAGTGGTTTTAGGATGTTTGTTTTGTCATTTTTCAACAATGGACTCAATGAGTGGAAGATGAGACAGAAGACCACGGAGAATGTTGTTTTTCACACAAGGCGGCTGATGGCTCCGTATGAGGTAAGAAAAGTGTGCATTTGTTTCCCCTGCGCTGTATTCCACTTTCTGCTTTTGGAGTGGTTTCTGGTCCACTTGCATTCACACTACATTTGAACCGGGCCAGAGTTCACTTCAACCGAACAGAGACCTGGGTATTTAGGCGGACCAGAGTTCACATTTTTGGTCTGCATCAGAGTTCGATTGCGCATTCATACCTCCCCAAACGAACCAGACTTTCTAGACAAACGGACTAGAGTTAAAGTGGACTAAACAGGACTGGTGTGAATGCAATTTAATGCTTATTCCAAAATATCTCCCTCTACAAAAGTTATTGCACTAAATAAGCTCCGGCCTGTCATGGCGGCCGTCTCCTCCTCCATCTGCCTGCACGGACTGAACTCTACGGAACCGTTGGGTTCCGCACAGAACGTCTAATGTGTCTGCCGGACTCAGTTCTTGACGGCAGCCGCGGTCGTTACGTTCATTATGCTGCTAGACCACACTGCTAACAGGACCACACGAGCTAGCAGAAACACACTGCTGGTCAGGGGCGTGCACAGACAGACACTAGGTGGTGCTAGAGCATCTGCACTTTCTCCTCTGAACCAAAAAAGTGCCCTAATGATGATTTATTTTATTTTGTTGTTTTTAACAGTGTAGCTTTAGTGTGTGGCCCAAGGTAGCATTTCTGGATTTAAAAACTTTTATTACCAGTGCCGCGCCCCAGCGTGCCTCTCTCAACGTGAACGAGGCAGAACGAGGCAGAAGAAGTTATCACAGAGTCAGAAGCCAAACTATTAGAATCTATAGCGTGGACAGTCCCAGAAACAGTGCTCTGTCATAATGAAAGTGAGGGTGAGATGGAAGGAGAACAAGAAAGCCATGAACGAGAACTAGCTGTGTCTGAAAGAGAGGACACTATTGCAAAACTACGTATTTGCAATACCGTCCACATCCTTTGTGACTTCTATGAAGAAGATGATGACCAGCTGAAGACGGAACTAAAAGTCTTCCACTCCTGGTTTCCTTCAAAAGACCTCAAAGAAATATTTGCCATACTGAGGGAAAATAGGGGCCAGCTCATATTTCAGACCTTTGTGACGATGCAATCTATGCAACATTGCCAGTGACAACAGCTTCTGTGGAGAGATCATTTTCAAAGATGAAAATTATTAAGAACAAACTAAGAAGTCTGTGTGGAGAAGAATGGATTTCTGAACTGCTTACCATTGAAAAAGACATTCAGATCAAACATGGCGAGGTCTTTACAATATTCAGACATGGCACCAAGGAGGATGCTCCTTCAAAGCAGGAAAAAGACAATAATACACTTAAGTTTTTGAGCAAAAGACAATCTAAGTCAAGCATGAAGTCTTTGAACCAGTCCATTTTTATTTCAAGTTTGTTTATATATTTTTTAATATTTGAAATGGTTAATTATTTTATAGACACTAATGTTTCATTATACTGTGTTCTACTGTTACCATTTTATTGTGAAATCAATAGTGTTCAACATTATTTAACACAGACACTTTATGAGCAACAGAGTATCTTCAGTCAGAAGCTTCTTCAGATCCGCTGTAAGACAGACCACTACAGGAGGCCCTTCCTGCCCACAGCCACCAGCATCTAGAACAACTCTTTAATGGATCCAGGATGATGAGTTACAGCAATACTGTATTTAATTTCCCTCTGGATAAAGTATTTTTGAATTGAATTGAATTGTTATCTAAACTATTGTCTGTCTAAAAACAGGTCTCTCTTGAAAATGAGTCCTCGTGACTCAGCGAGACTACCTGTATAAATAAAGGTTGAATACAAAAATAAAAAAATAATATTCATCTGGTAAGTCACTATGGATAAGAAGCTGTTTATGGTGTGATCAAGGAGATAACGCGTCTGTAACTCCAAGTCAGAGTGAGCAAGTACCGGTAAGTGTCCTTATCTCTCAGAATGGACTTGTATGGAAGTTCCTGGCAATATTTGGCATCATAAATGGATAATGTCGAGATAATCTGCTCAAATGTTTTTTTTTTTAATAAATTACAGCTGACGCATGCAGCACGTCCTGATGCGACCTCAAAGATGGATGATTCGCAGAAGGAGTGTCATTATAATGATAGTGGTAAATATTTAGATGAACACAAACCATCTCTAGTCACATTGCTGCAAAAACCCAAGTTCAACATTCCTGTTTGGCAACACTGTAGAACCAATGGAGGCATTTTATCAGTATCTATGATAAGCAAGTCAGATTTTGCAGAACCTGCTAACGCACAACAGTTTGTATAACGTGTCATACAAAACCACCACTTCACTCGCACAGCTCAACTTCTTTACTGTGTCTGCGTCCACACCTCAGAAACACACAGATGTAACATCTGTGCACCTTCCTTCACTTAAATCTGAGGGTCGGCAGATATTTGAAAGCTTTAAATCCAGTTTTTATCTGCTAGAAAACAATGTACAGTATTCATATTTGATTTGACATTTACCTTTTGCAGGCGATTCTTATTTACTTCCCGTTAAAAGAAGAAGTTAAAGGTAAAAGCGTTAACTTCTACGTCATGGTGTTTCCTCTAAACAGCACAAAGCAGATGTGTCGGACAAACATGTTTACAAATTTACCCCCCCAAAAATAAAAAAAATAAAATATATCTGTTTCATTATAATTTTTGTATTTAATGCAATACATTTATTTTGGCCATTTGCGATCAATACGTTCATTATAAAATCTTAATATGTTTTGATGCATTTTGGTGCATCAAAAAAGTTCTGTTAAAATGTGCATACCTTATTTTCCACCGTAAACATCGCACCACGCTGCATAAGTTCAAATAGGTTTAATAAAGTGGAAAAATCCATAAATACATTGCTTCACAGTATACGTCTTACCGCTGACAACCTGGAAATATGGGCTGGTGTTGTGCCAAAAATCGATTGGCTGCCAAATGGCGGCTGCGGGAGCATGCATGAAGGACTTTAACAAGAATTTAACAAGATTAACGCTTAAAAACAATTATTTGTTAGATCGATTTTATAGCAAAGGTGTGTCTCAGTCTAACTTTTCCTTAATAAATGCACTTTAATGGTCAAATCAGCTGCGTTTTCGAAAGCCTGTATGCGTAAACATGAATTTGCAGAGGGCGACCTGTTGTCCGTTTCTTTGAAATTTAAAAAGATAACCAAATAAAAACAATTGTTTGTTGGCTCAACATTATAGCAAAGGTGTGTCTCAGTCTAACTCAGTCAAATCAGCTGCATTTTGCCGGGGCGGCGCAGCGAAATAAAGCTGATTTCACAGTTGCTCCAGGCAGACGACGTGGCAGATCATGGCAAGCCGATTGTGTCACTTGCCACTTTTACCTATTACATGATACAACGGCATGCCATACTCGACTGCCATCTAGCGGCTGAAAATGGTAGTGTTCAATATATTTTCAGTCAGAATGAATGGTCATATCTCAGCCACAAATTGGTTTATAAATATGGGGAAAAAAAATCCATAAATACGTCGCTTTGGTGTATAAGACGCAGGGCATGCAAATTATGCAAAAAAAGTGACTTATAGGCCGAAAAATACTGCAACTGAGTGAAAGCAGGAAGTCCAGCAGCACACCTTTCTGCATGTGCAGAATGATTTTAATTGGCCACTAAACGTGGTCATTTAGATAAAATGTCTGATTTCCACCCGCCCTCTGTAAAACCGTCTTAGATAAGTCGTCCTCGGTGGTTTCTGTTTGGGATTCATCCATCGTAAAAATTCAACTTAACCAAAACTGAAAACTTAATTTGGGATCTTGGGTAGATTTGACATGGAATGCACCTGAACGTTTCCCGTTTTTATCCTTGATCCCTCTGCTGTCACCAAAACTATATGAATGAACTCACGAGGAACACCTTCAGGTTCTAACGCAGCCGCACCTCATCTTGATAAAACCTCTTATCTTTCTTTAAAGGGATAGTCCAGACAACTTCAAGTGATGCTCTCTTTGTTACCATAGTGACTACCTTATCTGCCATGACATCAGTCATGAAGCACAGAGGATGTGGCTCGGCCGCTCCTTCTGAGTAAATGAACACCAAAAATACAACATGGCAGATTCTGTTAACTGCTTGGCTTCAAGTCCCAACAACCAGAGAATGCCGGGAAAACGTGGTCTACCAGTAACACAGGCGTTTCTTTAACTGGCAGAATGCAAACCTTGATTTAGGACATGACTAAGAGGCCCGAGCAGGGCTGAACCTTGCTTTGTTTAGTCTAACACAGCTATGCTTTCATCTGGGTCATTTCATCTTTGCAACACCTTTCACAGGCAGACTATGTCATGCAAAGGGGAAAAAAACACACACACACTGAAAGCTAAAGATAAAGAAAGGATCTTATGCCTTTTTGGAGAATCTACGATGACGGATGCGTGGAGCGCATGCAGAATGTGCAAAGAAGAACAAAAACACCAACAACATACTGAGAGCACGATCAGCACGTAACACACATAAAGAAAACAAGGCCTGCTGAAAATGTGCAATGTACACATGCGCCCCCTAGCGATCATCTAGAAAACTGCACGTTTTTGAAACATTTCTATTTCTACAAAATGTGGAAATGTTTACATCAATGCAGTCGTGATGATTGAGTCAGTGAATGTCATGGAAAATTATGGTGGTCGAAAACAAGCAAGCAGATGAAAATGAGGGAGAACCCCGCACACTTCCTGTGTGAAACCAAACCAACTAATCCCGGAAGACATGTAAATATGGTCTATTTGCTGCCATCACACATGACCCATGCATCTGCAGAGAATGCTGTAAAAAGTTTGCACAGACAAAGATTTAACATTTCATTCACCTTCTGAAAAAAAAAAAAAAGAATAACTACAAAACAAGATGGACACATTTAAAGGGGTAGTTGGGCCATTTGGATGACGGGGTCTATCTTACTTGTTTGAGAGCAGTGTGTCGTGCTCTTTACACGTTTAAAA
The DNA here is from genome assembly GCA_031762415.1 of Simpsonichthys santanae. Classification (NCBI taxonomy): domain Eukaryota; kingdom Metazoa; phylum Chordata; class Actinopteri; order Cyprinodontiformes; family Rivulidae; genus Simpsonichthys; species Simpsonichthys santanae. The sequence continues at coordinate 5,563,729 of JARVLU010001073.1, read as the reverse complement.
TGTTTAATTTAAACGTTCATTTGACTCGAGACAAATCACAAAGACATCTCTCATTCCTTTGAGCCACACGAGCCAAAGAAAGAACACTTTTAAAACACGCAGGACACTCCTGGGCCGAGGAATGCATTTCTGGAAGAAGCTGATCTAGTTTTGTCTGGACTTTTTTTTTTTAACAACCGTACGCTGAGTCACAAATCAGTCGGACGTGTCCTTCTTTTCATCAAATGCACAGAAGTGCTGTTTGTTGTTCAGAGGTAATGAAAATCGTTTGCTTCACGTTGGTTTATGTAATCAGCCACACATCCCTCCCTACTGGGCTGACTGGAAATACACCCACACATTAAAAATGCATGTGCTGAGTTAAACAGGAAGTCAGAGGAGTAAGCTGACCCTGAAAAGTGGGGTGGGGGCATATTTCATCAGCGCTCAGCTCTAAATATACAGCTGCCAATAAACAGAGAAGACCTGACTGGATTTATAGCTAAATAAAGTTCAGAACATTCCCAGGGTTGTTTGATTTCATGAAGCAGCTGTGAAAGCAGAAAGGATCTGGTTTGAAATTTTCCACTGAGGAACACGTTTGTTACACGCCTCCAGTGACGTGTGCCATGAAGCACACGCACATCCCCCGCACTGTGGTGGTGTGGGAGGCGAGGTCAGAGGGAAACTGACAACTCTAGTTCCTGAAACAACCGTTTATTACCACCTGCTGCAAAGGCCAATGTTTTTGTTTGCACTGTTAGCAAAATATCTCAGAAAGTTATCAGTGGATGCACTTCAACTACTTAACTTTTGGAGGCCCTTTTCAAGATGGCTGCCCCCGGCTAAGCAACTGTAGCAAACACAGAAATGGCTACAGCTCAGTCAAGTATCCAGGTATATGGTGTGGTAGTAGCTGAGCATTGTCCCTGGCACATGTGCAACATGTTGCATTACTGTTTGTTGTTAGCAAAATATCTGCACCACTGGATGGATTTATTAAAACTTAAAAAAAAGAACGATTGGCAGCTTTCTCAACATGAGATGATCTTTGTGTAAAAACTGACATGAAAAGCGGCGGGTGATATGCATTAAGACCTTTAATTTATATTCTCTGTATTTGAAAAACAAACAAGAAAAAAAAAACCTCCCTTTTGAAATTGCTGTGGTTGTCTTACAGTTTTCACTGAGACTCCCTGCATGATGGGAAGTATTGCAAAAAACAAAATTATAATTGTTTATGCTGGGAAATGTTATTCGTTCATGTCATTGTTACATAAAAAGTTCATTTTTTTAAATATTTGTAAATATAATTTCAGTCCTTCAGCACAACTTTGTTGCTGCTGATGCAAAAGTCTCAGCAATAAAGTGAAATAAATAGACAAATAAATACCGTATTTTTCAATGTATAAGTCACACCTTTTTGCATAAATTTGCAAGTCCTTCGACTTATACACCAAAGCAACTAATATACATATTTATCCATATTTATAAACTAATTTTTGGATGAAATCTTATGATTTTGTTCATTCTGATATGGAGAATATTGAACACTATCATTTTTAGCCACTAGAGGGTAGTAAAGTAATATGGCAAGTCAAGTTCCTCATTAATAGTTAAACGTGGTTATTATTGATACACTTGGCTTGCCATACAAGCCACATTCATCTCGCTCTGGAACTCCTGGAGCAAATATTGGTAGAAGGATGTTAGAAATGCATCTGACAGGAAAAGGACAAAGAGGAGATATATGGATGCAGTTAGAGAGGACATGGAGGTGGTTGGAGTGAGGACAGAGGATGCAAAGGACAGAGTGGAAACCCATGAAGATGGAACAGCAAAAAGAAAAAAGAAGAGGACATTTGTCCTGCTAACAGCCACACTGCAACTTCAGTACAGCTGACTAGTGTTGCCAGACTTCGCGATAGAAACAAACAACCAGCTGTATGAAAAAAAACCCCAAAAAATAATAAGCCCAACTGGCAACCCACCACATTGTGTAAAACAGAGGCCGCTTAAACAGTATAAACATACATTTATTATGGTATTACACTTAAACAACAAAAATATGCTAAACACTTTGAATAACATAATTTAGCTCTGATTAAAAAAAAACATTTTGCATAATTTAACAAATATGTAAATCATATTTTTTTTCTACATGTTTTTTAAAACAAAACATCCAGACATCTGCGTGAGTGGAGCCCCCTAGTGGTCGGCCACAGTACGAGTGTTTGTTTTGGTGTGCGCCTGTCGCCTCACCAACTTGGGCGGGAGCGATAAACAGAAAACGGGGGCGTGGAAGGGACAAACTACCTACTACCACTCGTCTTTTGCTTTATTGTGCGGAGCTGTGAGATAATCAACTATGTTTCACTCGGAGAGAAAGTCGAGCCCAAATAACCAACTTTACATTAAAAAACAAGCCCAAAAAAAAAAAAAAAAACCCGTGACTCACCAGATTTACAAGCAACTTTAGGAAGAAAAAAGCAAACAAAACAAGCCCAAGTTTATTCTAATAAGCAGACTTGGCAACACAGAGCTGACTGACCTGCTTGTTTTCAAATGTACACGGTTAGTAGGCGGGACTCAGGAAACTCCAGCTGTGATTGGCTGACAGATAGACACGCCCCCTCTTTTTTTTAAAAGCACATGAAAGGAGCTTGATTTATTAAACTTCTCAACTGTCCACACATTTAAATGATGAATTATGAGTCTGTAACTCTTGTTGTGTTTATATCATACCATACCAATTTATTTATAGAGCACTTAAAACAGCATCAAGGCCAACCAAAGTGCTGTACAACAGAAACAAACAAGCACAGCGGACAGGAAAACACAAAATAAAAATATAGATACAAATAGCAGCAGAAACTAACTAAAATGGCCAACACTGTATAGTACAGACAGGATCAAATCAAATCACAACGTGTTAAAGGCTAGAGAATAAAAGTGGGTTTTCAAGCGAGTCTTAAAGACTGTGAGTGTTGGAGCCTACCTGACACGCAGAGGCAACATTCTACAGTCATGGACCTGCAACAGAGAAATATTTATGTAAATATGCAATCATTTTTTTCAGGTACAGTACTTTACATTCAGCAAATTTGAAAAACAAGTTCAGGTGCTCAAATTAAAAGCAACAAGTTGACACATTTTGCAACATGCTCAGTAAAAGAACCTGAAAACGTATCGTCTGAACAAGGTTGATGTAAATAAAGAACTCGAGACTCGAGCAGCTGAAAGCTTCTTGTATGAAATGATGAATGAAGGAAGTTTTGTTTTGTTTTGTTTTGCCAGGTAACCTTTAGAAAGGTGAAACATTTGAAGCATGAGAACTATGAACCACTGGTTTCAGATACTGGTTTGTTGCATCGTCATAGTTTCAAACAAGAGTGTGAGCAAAGGGTTGTTTCTCTGTCGAGCTAACAAAAACTGAAGACTAAATAAACCTGATTTAGCTTATAATGATCCATTTGTTGATTAAAAACAAGTATTGGGTTAATGAAGTGTTCTAAAATGACTGTTTGAAACATGCTTAGTTCAATCTGAGAGCTTTGCTACCACCCTGTGGTGACAAAGAGAAGAGATCAAAAAGTCCATGGAAAGTGGAAATGAATAGAAAAAAAAATTGTAAATTTCCAAAACCATTTGGGAAATACCTGATGATGTAAAGAGTGAAAAGGGTGAGAAGAAAAGTGAAATGGCAGTTGTGTGCATTTCATTCACTTTTGCAGATGTTTGTTTCTGGGGAAAACAAAATATTTACGCGTCTATCATTTCCAGAATTCCTGCTCTGGTAAACCTGCTATAGAAAAAGCACTTTCCAATATCAACGTGAAATTAAAAAATATGAAAACAGAGCAAAATATAGAAGTGGATATTTGTACACAGGAATAAAAAGAAGTAAAGTTGACAACCGAGAAAAAACTTAATGTTGTTAAAGGCCAGTGGTGGAGAAAGTACTCAAACACTGTACTTAAGTAAAAGTACAAATAAACAGACAAACATGTACTCTAGTAAAAGTAGAAGTACCATATTAATGTTTTTACTTAAGTAAAAGTAAATAAGTACTTGCTTTTAAAA
>JARVLU010001073.1:5514027-5525280 GCA_031762415.1 Simpsonichthys santanae | reverse complement strand
TTGATGCTGGAGCACAGGATGCTCTCCACTGCACACCTGTAGAAGGAGGTGAGGACTGAGCTTCTCAGTCCAGCTCGCCTCAGGTGCCTGAGGAAGTAGAGTCGCCAGTGTGGACTTTCTTTGTAACTGAATTGAGAAAGTTCCGTCTAGGAATGTCCAGATCTCTACAATGGATAAACCAAACAACGTCTTCACGGATGCATGGCTCAACACAGGAGAGCCAGCTGCTTGAGACAAGACTCAGCTATTCACCTTCACCTCAGGGATAAGGGACATTCTTGAGGACCAGAAAGTCTGCATTTTGGACCAAGAGGACAAATGGCTTGAGAAGGGAGTGAAGCCATCTTTAAACAGAGATGGGGGGGGGGAGAATCTCACATTTCAGCTTTCAACAATCTACAATGCAGCTTTAGGACTGATACTCAGCCAGTTTCACACCCATCAGGTATTTCAAGCATGTGACCAGAGTGGCCCCTCTGTGGGTGGGGCTAAAAAAGACCCTAATGATCCTCCATTGTGAGAGGTAAATCTGCATGTGTCAGTCTGCATTATACACGCTTGCAGAACGCCTCAGCTTTATAACTTGAATCCCACCCTCCTTGTTTCTTTGAATTGAGAAAGCTCCTCGGCTGAGAAGTGAAACATCTCCAGTTACAAAGTCCAGTTGTTTTGCTTTAACCTTTTGGATTTATTTGTTCACGTGCAAAAGGAGGACCATCAGCCTAACGATCGATGATGGTCGCTTGCTATTGACAGAGGGTTGAGCAATAACAGCATTGTAAAGGCTCCAGTATGCTCAGACGGACCTTTTTCCACATGGACTTGACACACACTGTCCGCAGAGGGTTGAGACTTCATAATCCAGCGTCCACCTTGAGCAGCTGCAGACCAGCTTCGCAGACATGGGACATTTACCTTTGGGACAAATTAAGTTAGCTGATTGGAGATTTGCTGACACGCCTACTGGATTGATTGACAGATCGCAAAAAAAAAAAAAAAAAAAAGAGCTGGCAACCCCAGCCCAGCAGTGTTGTGTTAATGTGTTGTTAATCTTCTTCTTCTTCTTTCGGCTTTTCCCTTTTCAGGGGTCACCACAGCGAGTCATCCTCCTCCACCGCTCTCTGTCCTCTGCATTCTCTGTCCTCACTCCAACCACCTCCATGTCCTCTCTAACTGCATCCTCCTCTTTGTCTTTTTCCTGGCAGCTGCATAACATCCTTCTACCAATATACCCACTGTCCCTCCTCTGGACATGTCCAAAACCATCTCAGTCTGGCCTCCCTAACTTTATTTCCCAGTTGTTCAACATGTGCTGTACCTCTGATGATCTCATTCTTGATCTTATCCATCCTTGTCACTCCTAAGGAGAACCTCAGCATCTTCATTTCTGCAACTTCCTTTCCTTTCTTAAAGACAAGTTATTTACGGTCTTATTTTTATGCACTAAAGCTGAGGTCCAATCAGGGTAACTTCATCAACTTCTGGCCTATAAAATGGCGGATTGTAAAAAAAAAAAAAAAGGCACATTTCATCTGTAATCCAACCAGTGGGGCAAGCATTTTGACACATTAGGTCTAACAAACCCAAGTTAGTTATAATAACCAGCAGTTTTTAATCTTTAACTCAAGTGTCTCCATAATTAATAATTCAAGTTGATATATTGTTCATAAAAGTAAAATGTGAAATAAGCATTAATCATATATAATCCAACTTTAAAACTCTGCTTTTGCACCGTGTCTTTGTTTGTTTTTTGTGTCTGGCAAACGCAAATGATGCCAAAAGGGAGAACAGCCATGGCACAGAGGCTTTGTATATCTCCACTGAGATTTTAACCTCACCTAGCATCCATCACAGAGGACCCCCACCCTGCCCCTGGGAGGTCGTAGGTGTACCCACAGTGCACAGTGACCCAACTACAAACATCAGCTGTTCATCTTTACTAATATAGTTTGAAAAAAAAATGTCTAGGTGTAAACTATACAGTATACTGTATTCAGTTTTGAACAATTAAGCAATAAAATGTAGAGTTGAGTATACTGTATTCCAAGGAAATCTTACCTCTTTATCTGATATTCTTTTTACAAACAGTTGGCTAAAAATATGATTTATTCCTGTGCAACACAGAAGATCACCTTGTAGAAACAATATCCTTTTGACTAGATATAAGGAGTAAGTTTTGTAGCAAAATACTTGTGCTAATGTTCGGGTTTTGCCATATATGTACTGTAATCTATTCTAAAAATGAAACTGCTCAAGTCAAAGTGAAAAAGTTTAGTTTTATTTGACCTCGATTCTCTCTGTATGTGCTGAGCAAAATAGAATCAACACATAAATACTATCTTTAACATATGAGCCACAGTGCTCTTATTTAGCCTTTTTTGTTTTTTATTGAGTATGCAAGTCTTTTAACATCTTTCAGTGCAATCCACCCCATTATTTCTTCTTGCCTGTGTGGACAAGTTTCATATAGTAGCTCGTAGGCTGCATAGTTGAGACAGGTCCATGCGTGCAGTTTCTATGTTGCATCAGTGCTAGCACAAGAACAAAACGCACACCGTGTACCGAGTGGGTACCTTTATTACTGTGACTGTGTCCACTTTTAAGTCAAACTAAAGCTACTCTTATAGTAACATCCTGGACATTAGCAGCAGCTGATGGCCAAATGAGTTCCTGACTGTTGTTTAATGTAGCTCTCTTGTCCATGTTTGTGCTTTTTAGATTGCATTATGCAAGAAATGATATCTAACTCTAGTCATGCATAGTCAGTAAAATGGGTTAACGTCTCCACCATCTTGTAATAAATGAAGACTTTTACTATTCACGATAAAAGCCCATTTATTGTACATAATATGCAGATTGTCCACACGTCTTGCGCCTCTTGTGCCCTGTTGTAAAATGCATCACCAAAGCATAATAATACCATCACCATTAGGATTTAGCAAGTGACATTTGACTTGCTGAACCATTAGTTACGAACGCATGTCACATTTTAATGACTGTGTTCCAAAATCTTTGGGTTTCCTGTGGTGAAATAAAAAGCATTCATCAGATTAATTTCCTTCGACAGTGATAATGGAAGTGGAGCAGTGTGATAGGTATTCCACGTTCACGTTTCAATCGTGTTTATTTGCTGAAGACTTGGGGGTTGGTGGGATTGAGGAACGTGTGCAGTCATCAGCCAGTTTTCCACGCAGTGAAACTCCCACAGCAGGATGCTGCTCACTTCTGTGTCAGGGTGACAACGCTGCGTTTTGAAACATTTCAGTGGTATAACAGACTGTTGCCGCAGAACCACTTTTCTGTAATGGACATCATTTAGCCGCTCCGTGCTGAGCAGCAATTTGTTGGTACAATTGGATAGAAGAGGGCCTTTGAGTATTTATCAGTTTGTTGATGACATGCACCAGGGAGAGACTGCATTACACGTTCAAGTGTTTGTTTTCCTCCCAAACGCCCGCTGAAATTGATGAGCATGTGCACGTGTGATTTTGTAGGGAAAACAACAAAAAAGTTGAAGCGATGACACGCAGAGAGGATTTTAAAGTGCTTGAGAGGCTTTAACAGCCAGGCTGTGCATGTTTGTCGTAGGCCTGCAGTTAAAAGGGGTCCTGAATGGTGGAGTGATCGAGGCAGGCAGCGTAGGTAAATATTTAGCATTCCTCAGACCTTTGAGCTATGAGTCTGTGCATGTATGAACTTGTGTGCATTTTTAGGTAGAATTCATTTCTAGACGCTTTTGCGCGCAGATTTTTGTGAAGTAAACAAAAGAAAAGGAAAGGCTTGTACTTGAACGATGCTTTTGACATTCCTGCTGATTTGTGCTCGAGTAAGGCGTCATTTCATTGTTAATGAAAATATGCTTTGACTGTCATCAGAGCAAAAAGAGCCGTGGTACTTCAAGGCAACTGTGTTTTATCTCAAAGCCCTGGATAGGCCAGACTGCTGCTCATAAAGACAGTCTCTTAATGGCTCACTGTGTTTGATCAGATCAAACAATAAAAGCCTTCCAGAAAAGTGCACGTTATGTCATTCAATCAGATTTAAAAAAAAATGTAGCAGTCTATTTTTGGAAAGTATCTGATAGAATGGCATCTTCTCAAAAGAAGGACACTTCTTGTATTACCAACCAGTTAAGCTGAAACAGAAACAATAAAGATATACGTCTGTTCTTACTCAACAACCTGTACCAGAATGAAACGCCACTTCCGTTCAAAGGGCTGTAGATTTCTTGTTGTTTGCTTTTGTAACTTGTTCATATGACCTTTTCCAGTGATTTTTTTTTATAAGAATCATGACAAATGACTCCTTTAAATGAAACCATCCTCAAACGTAACATTCCAGTAAGCATTTTGAAACCCTTCCTTGAGAGTGTGTTGCAGTTTTTCTTTCAACGTTGCACAACTTTTAAAGCGGTCGTTGTTCAGCTTGCCACACGTCTGCATTGAAAAGGAAGCGAAACAGCAGTTAAACTGACTTTGTCCCTCGTTTCTATTCGTATTGTAACTGACATAGCAACGTTTTACTGTCTTGACCTGCAACAAATCAACGCATGGCAGAGAAGGAGGGAAAGTCCAACTGCCTTAGAGATTTTTTATGCAACTCTGTGCCTGTGCAGACAAAAAATGTGAGCTCCCCATATGTGCCTGTCACTGTACTTGTTGCAGCACGACTCTGAGCGTACATATCACTCAACTCGTGCTCAAGATGGGGAAGTGGAGAGGTTCAGTTTCAAGCCATCTTTTTGACTCTGTCTCTTCCAGACTCAATAGTCTTGAATTGCACAACGATAAGAAGAAGAAACACATCACCGACTGCAGTTTTTAACTCTAGTAAATGGACCTAGAAGTGTCTTACCTGAGTGTTTGCTGATTCCCCCTCCCTCCTTGTGTGTCAGATGATTATCTCCCTCTGCCCTTTGTAACACGTTGGCAACGCAGGCTGGTCAATTTACCAAAATGTCTTCATCTTCACCAAGAGAAGAACAGAAGAACCTGAGAGAACAGCCGTCTTGCAGCGCTTCTGTCAGTGCTCGCCACCCTGTCTTAAGATAATGTTGAGTTTTACTTCCTTGAGGAACTAAATTGTTATGACACACCCCTCACACAGTGTCACAGTCTCTCTTTCTCCCTCTTTTTCTCACTGCACTATTTCTTGTTTTCCTTTGACATTCAAATTCTTAGAAACCTGTATTTCTCTCTCTGCGCTCACACCAAACTTTATCACTCACTGCTGGATCTGACTGTCTCCTCTTCACTGTAAATGCTGCTGACGTTGCACCTCTGCTTGTTCTGACAAGTGAAAACCTCAGGAAGAATTTGGCAATAATCCTGCAATGTAGCCGGTTGAAAGGGGAGCGGCTTAACCCCTTATTGTGTGCACACCTATGCAAGAATGCGGCTCTCATCAGTACTGCGTCCCTCCCCATGTGCCTCTTATCCAAGGCAGGACCAAAACAATGAGTGGCCACGAGTGTCTCTTACCAACACATAAAAGTTCAATTGTCTACTCAATTTGATTTGTGAAATTATTTAAATTTGGCTAAAAGAAAACTTTCCAAACACAACTAATAACAGTTGTTCACATACTTTTGCCTATTAATCTATAATGTTTTATACTTGCGGATGGTACATACATGCCATAAATGAGGTTTTGTTTTGCACCGTCATTGTATCTGCATGTAAGAAATAAAGATAACTTTTAAGTAGCTGCTATTTACAATACCAAAGGAAGCGGTCTTAGCTGCAAACATGTCTGCCAGCCTAACGCTGTTACTGCGTTTTCTGCCGTACACGTCGCATCGCCCTATAAGTCGCATCAGTTCAAATAGGTCTAATAAAGTGTAAAAATCCATAAATATGTCACTTTGCCGTATTCATCACATTTATTATGCGTCACTGCTGACGTGTCGCGTTTGTTACGTGTCACTGCTGACAACCCGGAAGTGTGGACTGTGTTGTGCCAAAAATAGATGGGCTGCCAAATGGCGGCTGCGGGAGCATGCACGAGAGGATTTTAACAAGATTAACCCTTAAAACAATTATTTGTTTGCTCAGAATTATAGTAAAGGTTTGTCTCAGTCTACCTTTTGCTTAATAAATGCACTTTGATTTAGGGATGGGGCCGATCCGATCCAGTATCGGTATCTGCCTCCGATACCAGCATATTATAAATATCGGGTATCAAATCAGCTGCATCTCAAAACCTGATTTGCGGAAGAGGTCGGCGCACGCGAGGTACAAGCCTCCGCATTTCTTCAGAATTTAACAAGATTAATGCCTAACAATACTTATTCATTTGCTCAAAATTATAGTAAAGGTGTGTCTCAGTCTAATGTTTGCTTAATAAAAGGACTTTAATGGTCACATCAGCTGCATTCGCTGCCTCGGTTCTTCAGGAGTGTGCAGAGGGAGGAAAAAAAGGGAAGGAGTAACGCTGCTCGTTTTTTCGAAATTTAACAAGAAAAGCACCTAAAACAGTTATTTTTTTTTGCTCAAATTATAGTAAAGGTGTGTCTCAGTTGAATTTTTACTTAATAGATGCACTTTAATTTTCCAATTAGTTGCATTTCGCCTGAGCGGTGCAGCTGGTTTGACTTGCTCCAAGCAGCGAGCAGAACGAAGGTTGGGGGGGGGGGGGGGGGGGCCTGTGGCACCCCCCCCCCCCCCCCACTCTGGCAAGCCGACTGTGTCACTAATAGCTGGTGAACATTCTCAGTCATCCAGAACATGGTAAATTCAAAAAACGTTCAAGGCAAAAACACTAACGTAAAAGTAAAGTATAATAAATAAAGTCCAGTTACTTTTGCCTTGAACTTTTTTTTTTGAATTTGTCATTATAGCCACGTTTACCTATTACATGACACAACGGCATGCCATACTCCTACTACCACTCTGTTGCCATCTGGTGGCTGAAAATGATACTGTTCAATTTGTTTTTCAGTCAGAATTAATGAAAACAGTCATATCTCAGCCACAAATTGGTCAATTAATATGGAGAAAATTCATAAATACGTCACTTTGGCCTATAAGTTGCAGGGCATGCAAATTATGCAAAAAAATGTGACTTATACAGTGAAAAATACGGTAATTCAACAGTCCCAGTGAAATCAGGAAGTGTCCCCTGCTTCTACAGTTATGTTTATTTATATACTGTACTCTGTCTGAATGACAACTAGATGTGTTGCAGGACTGTTTGCTGAAGCTCGGGCCATTCATAGAAAAACATCATTCTTAAATGTTAACTGGTGTCAGATGTCTGGTTTAAATGGCGCTGTCCAACCAGTGAGGAGTGTCTGGACAGGAATCAGCCCACCAGCGTGCCTCGGAGACCCCAGCACACCTGCTTCTTTGTTTGGCCTCCCCCTCACTCTGTCTGTAAGAAATTAACGTGAGTAAAAGTTGTGGAGAAATCTGCAACTGCAAAATGAGGTAGTCGCCATAGCAACAGACAGGAAGTAGTGCTTAAGCGGTTTCCTGATGGCTTCCTCTTTATCGTATAATGACATCTCACAAGGAAACACTGGTGGGGAGAATTCAGCTGAACACACTTGGCAGTGCATGTGTTTATGAGCGTGTGAAGGAGTTGCACAACGAACTCTTGCTTGCTTCACCTCACCACTGTTTCGCAGCCTACGTACACAACTTCTTTGGTTAAAAGATAATAGGAGGGTCTTAAGTTTTGCCACTTATCTTTCATTAAAAGGTCTGGAGAATCATCGAATGACCAACCTCACTCACACATAGTCACTCACACAACGGCAGTGTGTGATTACCAGATGACTAAGACGAATAATAAACTCCATAACCACGAAGGTCAGAGAAGTGCACTTGACGATTTGGATCTGGAACCGGATGGTTGTTTCTGCACGTTTGAATAGTTTCTACACTCTGCGTTTGAAAACCGGTCGCGAGAACAAATCAAGATGAACAAATGCAGCTGGATTATACCTTTCAAACAGTTCCCCATAAGACTTTATACTTTGGGAAGGTTTCTGGTATGATTACTCGCCAAACAGTTTGTATTACATGTCTGGTGTGTACTGTTGCCTTGCAGTGAGAATCTCACAGATTCCACTCCTGGCTGGGGTCTTTCTGTGGAGAGTTTACATATTGTCCATGTGCATGAGTGTTTTTTTTTTTTTTTTTCCCCAGGAACTTTGGTTTCCTCCCACACTGTAAGTGGCTACTCTAAATTGTCATTAGGTGAGAGTGTGAATAATAGTCTGTTGTTTTTGTCTCTGTGACTCCATAATGGGCTGTCCACCTGTCTCATTTGTCTCTGTGTCCCTGTGATGGACTGGAGACCTGTCCAGGGTGTCCGCCTTTCACCCAATGGCTGGTTGAGATCGGGACCAGCTGTCTCCGACCTTAAACTTCAACAACGAGGTAAAGAAAACGGATGGATGATATGAAAACAGATGACATCAAGACATATTTTTGGCAGTTGCTATTATTCTTTAACAAAACTAATAAAAGTCAGAAGTCTTAATCAATCAATCAATCAATTTTATTTATAAAGCACCCTTCATACTAAAAGCAGCTCAAAGTGCTGTACAGAATTATAAAACAAACTCACAAAATTAAAGCAAACGACACACACAAAATAAATAAATTAATTAATTTAATTAAATAGTATGTAAAATGTATAGACTGAACAGAGATGAACCAGTTCAGGAAATGCAGTTAAAAAGATGGGTCTTGAGCCTGCTCTTAAAAACAACAACATTCTCTGCAGCCCTCAGGTTCTCCGGCAGACTATTCCACAGACGGGGGCCATAGTACTGGAAAGAAGCCTCACCGTAAGTGTGAGTTCTGACTATTGGAACTGTTAGTAGTCCAGTACCAGAGGACCTTAATGTCCGCGGGGGTTCATAGGGCAATAGCAGCTCTGCGAGATAAGATGGTGCGAGACCATCGAGACATTTAAAAACCACTAAAAGAATCTTAAAATCAATCCTGAGGCACACAGGGAGACAATGCAATGATTTTAAAACAGGTGTAATATGAGCATATATGACCCCAGAACAAAAACAATACAATTATGTAATTGTTTTTTTAACTTGATGTCCATCCTAAAATTATCTGTGGCCCCATCTAGCCCCTCCTTTGAAAACTTTCTGGAGACATTCTTTTGTGTGTATTTTTAGTCATGTGGACTTAACATTAGTTTTCTCTCTCCTCTATTAATCACAACTTATTTAGATTTTAATAGCCTCACTTTAGAGGTGTCCCAGTATCGGGCCCAGTACTAGTCTCAGGTACTTGGACTAGTACTCATTAAACCAGGGCTATTCAACTAAACTGCTCAGGAGGGGCTCAGTTACTGAAACCCAAGAGCTCAGGGGCCAGATATCCAGCAGTTATTGTCATTAAGTATGTTTTTTATGGTTTATTTTATTTAAAAATGAACCCACTGTTGGGCCGAACTGAGTTCACCCATGGGCCAGTTGGGCCCCCATGCTGCCAGTTGAAAAGCCCTGCTTTAAACCAGTACCACATTTATTATTTGTGACATCATTTCCTCATCCAATTTGCAAGAAACCAAGGACAAAGAAAATGTCTGTCGTTTGGAGATATTTTAAGATAAACACAGATGATGTTAAAACTCTGCTGTGTTCTCAATAAATCACATGTGTTTCTGAAGTCACAGTGTGATGTTTATGTACTAATTCATTAACTACTCTTATTGATACAAAGTATTGGCAAGTACACAAACTCAAGTACATATATTTGAACTGGGTTTGAAAATGTTTAAGCTAGTTTTGGGACACCAGTACGTCACTTACAAACCCAATAACAACTTCAGAATTACACCTTTAAATATTCAAACTAGAGCAGTAAGACAGTTTTGCACTTTAACCCATAATATTCCACCCTACAAACAATGTTTCCTGTAATTAGTGGACCTGAAAGTAGCCATGATGGAAAGTTAGACCGTTTTAGCAGGAACACATAAAAACACAGCGCTTTGAGTTATTTCTGTCCGAGCTGCTCAGATTAGAAACCTCAGATCAGTCAGTGTTTATAACAAAGATCTGGCAACGTTTTCTTCTCAAACTTCTGATGTTAACTAGGATGAATCTGATCAATATCCACATTTAATCCTTAATCTAAGGACATAGAAACACAATGTTTGAAGCAGAAGCCTTTAGGTGAAAATGTGAACATTTGCTAACTACAAGTTTACCATGGGTTTAACTAACTCGTCATCTTTGTGCAGATTCAGGAAGTTTCTGAGCCAGAGCAGCCTGTAAACATCCTGCAGACACATTGTGGTGTTCGTTGGTCTTTAACAACCCTAAAGTCTTGTTTTTTCCTCTGAATTATTCACACACGGGGGCAGTCTGTGACAGCGCTTGTTTTCTTAATTCTGTCACGACGGAACCAGAAAAGCTGCGTCCCAGCAGGGAGACAAATCAGAGCAGCACACCAACATCAGCAGGTCGGAGGAAACGCAGCAGCAGAGCAGCTAAAGTGTTCATGATGCAGCATCTCTGTGGATCATGTCCAGTTCAAGAAACCAGCACACTGGTGCTGTTGGTGGTTTTAAAATTCTCACATCTATAATACTCATTTTTTTGGTTTTGGAACAATTTCTTTCAGATTCAGAACCTGGCTGAGGTAGAACACATCAAAAACTGATTGATACCACTTTAATGTTTTACCAATGAATCTATAACGTTTCAGAGTGACTGGCTGTTTTTCTGACATCTGATGTTTTCATGGGTCTTTTCTTTGGGGCCTGGCATTCTCAGTTGGAGCTTTCTGACTGAAGTCAGTGGTAGTTTCTGAACTCTCAGACAGGAGGATCAGTGACAGAACATTTGAAATATCCAGGCAGTTTGAATGAAACGTAGGGAAAGAAGTGATTGACTCATGGCCCAGAGAGGAGAGGCGTGGGAGAAAAACAGAATAATAAAAAAGACGGGCAGTGGGAGTCACTCCAACCTCACGTAAACTCAGACTGAGAGGAAGACGTTCAGTAGTTCTGGAGTACTGAAGGATTTTCAAGGACAAAGCAGACGGTCTGATGGTGGAAGGATGATGTTGGGGGAAGGGACGCCAACAGCAGAGAAGAGTCCATGGTTTTAACGCTGGCTGTCGTTACAGGAGTGAGCTCAGACAGTGAATCAGACACGCTGGAAGAACTTCACCAACAACATGAGACACTCTGTCACTAACATCACTGATGAGACGAATTACTGGCAGGAAATTACAAGTTTATTATTATTATTATTATTATTATTATTATTAT
>JARVLU010001073.1:5473953-5493681 GCA_031762415.1 Simpsonichthys santanae | reverse complement strand
CATAACGGCGTGGCGGTGCAGTTGGCATTCTTTGCTCAGAATCTGAAATGAAATTATTGTGGTGGTGGAAGCAGAGAGGGAGGCAGCTGTGGTGAAATGGCCGTTTCCTTTCTTCCAATTTTCTCTTCTTCCCTCATTCACTCCTTTGCCTTATCGCGGATGACACTAATCCAATTTCAGCTCTGCTTGTGACAGCTCTAATGTGGTTTTGTGTACCGATCCCACCCCCCTGTATGCGCTCGCACAAACACACAAGTGGTGCATGCACACTTTGAAAGGTCACATGCAGTAGGCTATAGACACACATGGAATTAACACATTGTGTGCCTCTTTGCCACACACAATACAGAGACAAGTACAGGATCATGAGGCTCCTAAAGTTGGGGTTGTTGGGTTGATACTAACTCCTGGTTCTTGGCACAGTCTCCAGTAGTCAGATTAGCGGGAATCCAACAAAAGGAGCCAACTACAGCTAAAATCTTACATTAGACAAGGATGGGACATTCGCCTCCCAAACCTTCAGCAACAGGTCTCCTTGGTTCCTAGCAGTGGTGGCTGGCCAATAGTGGGTGCTACAGCCCCCCCCCCACCCCCCCCCCCCCATCTTACCTTGAAGAAATAAAAATAAATAAATAAAAATGAAATTATAAAAGAAAAAATATTTTGAAATATATGTATGTATTTTTTTAATTGTGTAAGATAAACATTTTATAGTTAATGTTGATTAAAGTTGTTTCTTTCAAAAACGTTGTCTCTGCCTGACGACATATTTCCACCCTGGGGGCACAAGAATCTTTGCCTATAGACTCTTGTTAAAAGTTGTACATGCACAGATAGCTCCTCTTCATTAAAAGATAATGGACTATTTTGGGCGCTCCTCTCCTGCGCCCAGAGTACCAGAACATGGTACAGATCGTGCTTCCGGTCCCAGAACAGATTTTACTTTATTTTTTTGGTCCCGGAACAGTTCCTTGCAGTGACACTCACAACCAGGCTATGTTGCAGGTAGGCTTTAAGCCATTGAATGCCCTTTATCTAATACCTATGTTGCCATTTCTGACTGATGTGCCTCTCAACTTTTAGAGGTCTCTGTTTGGGAAAAAACCTTCAGCTGACTGTTTATTCTAAAAGTGGGAACCGGTGAGTTTGTTAGTTTGTTTCTGGAACTACCATGCTAACGCTGGCCTCCAGGTTATTGTATTGGGCTCTGTGTTAAATCAGTGCTATTATATTGCTACTTTTATTTGAATGTGCTTATAGAGAAAATAATTATCAAATATTAATACTTTTCTATACTAAATGTCAATGATGGTATTCTACTGTTTCTGAACATCTTCCGATCGGGGGTCGGCTGCCACTACCACTGTACCACGGCCACCCCATTTTATAATCTGCCAGTGTAAGGATGGTATCCTTCTGTTGGTTTCCCTAGTGTCTCTCCTTCATTGCTCTGATCAGTTCCACCCACGTGCCCCCCAGATGTTTGTAATTCTAGTCTGTGTATTTAAGTCCTGGTCTCAGTGTTTGGTCCGTCATCTGGTTTGTCTCCTGCTTTCTCTGTATTATCCTGACCTGATCCTGTCCTGTAGGTTTTGCTGCCACATCAGCTTATTAATTTGATTATTAAAAATGTTTATTATTTTACGACCTAGCCTCTGAGTTCTGCCTGCACCAATGGGTTCTTTCCTGACCTGCCTTAACTGAAACTCCCGACAGTCAGTTTTTTTTTTTTTTTTTTTTGAGATATTGTTTATTGGTCAACCTGATAATAAATAAATACAGTACATTATATACAAAATGACAATTTACTTTCATCTCAATGTTGTCAGCAGATTTGACTCCATGCCACGCTGCACTGCTGCAGTGATCCAGACAAAAGGAGCCCCAACTAAGTATTGATGCTG
Organism: Simpsonichthys santanae; assembly: GCA_031762415.1. Lineage (NCBI taxonomy): Eukaryota > Metazoa > Chordata > Actinopteri > Cyprinodontiformes > Rivulidae > Simpsonichthys > Simpsonichthys santanae. Next base: position 5,491,777 of record JARVLU010001073.1, on the reverse strand, counting down.
TACATGCTCATACTTTTATGTTCATACTTTTCAGTTGGCCAACATTTCTAAAAATCTTTTTTTTTTCTAAAATTGGTCTTAAATAATATTCTAATTTTCTGAGGTACTGAATTTGGGTTTTTCATAAGTTGTCAGTTATAATCATCAATAAAAGAAATAAGCATTTGAAATATATCAGTCTGTGTGTTATGAATTAATATCTCCTGATGCATGCTCAATAATGAATACAGTATACGTAATATACAAGTTTCACTTTTTGAATGGTTTTACTACAATAAATACATTTTTTCTCAATATTCTAAATTAATGACCAACACTTGTACTGAATGGGGTTAAACTTTGTCTGAAATAAATACTGGCAACAAAACTGTTTTGATTTTACACCAAGACTATCTGACATTTTCAGTATATAATTCTAAATTAATTAATTCTTAACCTTGATTTATAAATGATAAACTCTCATTTTGCAAGTTTCAAAAGTGGCTTTAGATGGAGATTCAATCATAAAAGTATTTCTGTAAAATGGCAGGAAAAGATCAAATTTGTGTAAAGCAACTTTTTAAAAAACGTTTTTATTTTAACAAGACAGGTGGTTCAGCTGCAGAGTCGTTCAACAATAAATTTTACATCAACCATGCAACACAGTAGAAAAGGTGACATGAAATACATTTTTAATTTTGTTCTTTTTAAGTTTACTGTATTTGCACACGTATAAAGAAAATAAATGCACATTTCCAGTGAGCGCACACAACATCCTGCAGATCACTAATGTTATGTTTTATGTTCATTTTTTAATGTTTTACGTATTCCCACATTCATTTATGACCCCACACCACATTTAAAGCAAGAAAAAAAAAATAAATAAAATAAAAACGCCTTTTGGTTCTTGCTCAGTCGAATAGCAATGTCTTAATGGGAGGCAAGGTCACGGAGTCTCTGTTAGAACACCCCACAGAGGCAGCAGTGAAACAAAAAGGCAACATCACCCTTTGTGGCCGGGTAATTGCATTACAGAAAGGTAATTTAAAACAGGGTTGTAGCCAGGCTATGGTAGCCCACTTGTGTGCCCACGAGTGTCTTTTTCCTATATACAGTTACAAACTCACAAACCACCAGTGGTGAAGCAGTTCAGTCTGCGCTGTTTGTCGTAAATCATTCTCACAACAATGTAAGAGATGGAGGCTGCGGTATTGTTTCACTGAAACAACAGATGAACTTCTCTCTTTGTTTTAACCACATTCATCAGAAACTGTCATCTTACGCTGCCCGAAACCCAAGAATCCTTGCAGCGGGTCAATAGTAATGACAGTGAAATGCACTGTGGGTAAAAACAGTCTCCACTCAAGCTTTCAGAACGTCTCTTGTTTTCTAGAAGCCGACAGCAAAGTATTGCTGCTTCTACATCTCATGACTTTACTGTGCACATGTAAATAATTTAATTATTTTGTTCTTTTAAACATGGCACCCAGAAGTACTTTGACTCAGCATTTTTGCAGGCAGAAAATAAAACTTTTGGAAAAATGTCTATTGACTGCTGTTAAAGGACACAGGCAGGTGAGCACGTCTGTCTTCATGTGTTTATTACCAACAGACGTCATGAACCACTGAGTTTCTGTGAACATATTCATCACATCTACAACTGACTGACTGCTGGAGTCAGCCTTATTCATGATTACTGACAAACTGACCTTGAATAACACAAGCATGACCTGAAGTCAGTCAATTGTACATATATGCTCAAATTTGTTTAAATCTTTAGCATTAGCTTTAGATAACCCTGTTCATCTGTTCACCAAAACATCTCATGAACCATAAATTAATTTTGATGAAACTTGCAGAAAGTAATCACTGGACATGTAAATACAACTGACTGACTTTATGATGGCTGCCACAGCAGGACATTATAAAAAAAGACAAATGTTGCTGTAACTCACTCGATACAGATATTAAGCTAAAATTAGATTTTCTATGACAGCCTATGAGTTTAAACCTTTAATATTGTTTAAACTTTTCAACAAAAGAAAAAAACAGTCCTTTGTTGCCATCTTATGTCAACATAAAACTTTGTCAAGAAATAAAAAGCAAATAAAAAGTGCAGCAAAACGGTCAAACTTTTGGAGTTGTTTATTTTATTTGTGTGTTTTATATATGTAATCAGGTCGGCACGGTGGTGCAGTTGGTAGAGCTGCTGCCTCTCCAGCGAGAAGATCGCCGGATCAAATCCCAGCCGAGACCTTTCTGCGTGGAATTTGCATGTTCTCTTTGTGCACAAGTGGGTTTTTCTCCAGGTACAACGGTTTCCTCCCACAGACTAAAAACATGCACGTTAGGCTGATGTGTCCGTAGGACGGGAGACCTGTCCAGTGTGTCCCTCGCCTCTCGCACAGTGACTGCTGGACATGAGCACCAGTGACCCAAAAAGGAAAAAGCAGGTAAAGCTAATGGATGGATGGACATACAGTCAGATGTAGTAATCTTGTTTCATCACACACATGTGGTGCGAATGACAATAAAGATTCTCTGATGTATGGACGTGTAATCAAAGACAACTTGTCTTCATCAAACAAAAGTAAGCGAGACTCTTCTGGGTTGAGTAAATATGACATCATTTACTCGACGTCTGTATTTTCTGCAGCTGGACATGTTGTACAAGAACCAGAGCTAAAGCACCAGTGCATCTTCCAGAGACACCTAAACCAAAATTGTTTAGAGGAGCCAGTGCTGCAAACTGAGAACTATTTTTTTTTTTTTACTTTTCAGTCACATTTCCTCCCAAAAAGCCAACTAGAAACAAATCCTGTTACAAAAAGTTCATGCTCAATAACCCAGGTACCAAATCCAATAATTCTCAGTCAGGTCATCTGGACAGACAGTTGATGACCCGACTGAGAATTATTGGAAGTCCTGTTAGTTATACAATGGCTACTTGCTTTGAAACTCTTCCTTCCTGCCTCACAGATGAGGTCCAAGCATCAGACACGGTTCTTTGTGTCGTCTCTGAGTCACAGTGAGCGTTTTCAGCTGCGGACATGACGAATGAGCTGCGCATGTGCCAACAGCGTTACCAAGGCCCCGTCTGTAATCGCCATTGTTTGCTCATCATCTGTGACAAAAAGGAAGCATCTCTCTCGTTGTTTGTTCAGGCCCTTTCAGACACAAAGCAATTTGTGCTCCGCTCTCCTCTCTGTTTAGCACATTCTGTTTGGAGAGTAGCTGAGGACAAAATAATCAGAGCCTTTAAATTGGACCAAACTGTACGTCTCATTCCATTTTATACTTGCCCTCCTGTAACAGGCTATTGTTAAAAACTCCTTATGGTTGCACTTAGATACAAACTTACATTTAATATCCCGTATTTTTCCAACAATTTTGATACAAATACAAAGTTCTGTTGTGTCAATCAAAGAATATAGATGCTCAGCATCAACTTTCTTTACTTTTTATCCTTGGGTGACACTAAAAACCTTTTATTTTTGTCAACAACATCCATTACAGCTCAGTCCTTAAATCCCGTGGCAACACTGAGGAAAAAATGGGTTTGAAACGTTGCATTTCTTTTGTTTTATATTGTCTGAAAGCAGCTGGCTATATAACTGTAAAAACAACAGTTATTCTAATGCATTTTCAAAGAAAAAGTCCTTTCTATCTGTGAACCTGATGTACAGAAAAACACATAACGCATTCTATGTGTTGCACATAAATAATTTTAATACATTTAATTGTTTCAGATATTCCATTTTTTAATTTGATATAAAGGAAATGTTTGATGACAGATCCTCAAATTGGACTATTAAAAAAATATAAAAGAAGCAGAAATTATTTTAAGCATTGCCACTTTTACTTACCGTACGTTTTGCTGTATAACCTTTATTTAACCAGGCAAACCTCATTGAGATCACATATCTCTTTTGCGAGGGAGGAAACCCACGCAAGCACGAGAAGAACATGCAAACTCCACACAGAAAGACCCCAGGTCCAACCAGGGATTGAACCCAGGACCGTCTTGCTGTGAGGCAACAGTGCTAACCACTGAGCCATCATGCTGCCACAAGTCACACCATTTTGCATAAATTAGCATGCATGCAACTCATACAGTGAAGTGACTTGTTTATGTTTTTTTTCTTCTAATTCATAAAATAAACCAATTTTTGCCTGAGGTCTGACAATTTCATTCATTCTGACATGGAAAATATTGAACACTACCATTTTCAGACACTAGAGGGTTGTCGAGTTATATGGCAAGTCACCTTTGTCTCGCGCTTGAACTCCTGCAGCAAACCTCAAATTACGGGAGTTGCATTTTGCCGCCCAGGTGAAATGCAGCTGATTTGACATTTAAAGTGCATTTAAGTGCTTATCTGGTTAAATTTTGAAGAAATGCACAGCAAGTCCTCCCTCTGCGCGCTCCCGCTTCCACAGATTAGCTTTTGGAATGCAGCTGATTTGACCCTTAAAGTGCATTTATTAAGGAAAAGTTCAACTGAGACACACCTTTGCTGTAATGTTGAGAAAAAAAAGTTTTAAAATGTTAATCTTGTTAAATTCTTGTTAAAGTCCTCCCGTGCATGATCCCGTGGCCAACATTTGGCAGCCAATTGATTTTTGGCACAACACGTTTCTGGATGGTCAGCGATGACACATAATAGATGCGACTTATGCAGCGGTGCGACGTGTACGGCGAGAAGTACGTTAAGTTCAAGTTCATGGTGGCGCTATAAGAGAGAAATGACTTCTTTTTGATTTGTTTGTACAACTTTTTGTTCATGCGATGCCACCCACCACCATCATGAGCTGATCTGATTTTCAGCTTCATCTTCTTTAGTGAATCTCAAGGGGAGGAGCTTTTTTTTTTTTTTTTTTGCATGCACGTTTTGGAAGCAATAAACGGGATTAAAACTTCAGCTCCTATTTTCTTTAACAAGATTTATGGCTTCCATTAGCTGTGAACAATTTCAGTATGATTAGATGGCATGCCTCAGCAGTCCATGTCATGTGCTCATTGCTATAAGATGTCAAGACAAAACGTTCAAAACTCAAGTTTGAGTGACACAAAGGCTGGTATTGATGGGGAAAAAAGTCATTGGGTTTGACACCGATGACTGTAAAATTTATTATTTAGAAAATATTGCCCATAGGGTATGTTGATTTGTTTTTATCATTTCTGTTTTTCATGTAATAATAAATGCATTCAGGGTTGTGTGCGTTTGAGGACATGTGCAAAATGTGTGTGCAAGGGCAATAACGGTAGTTTTGTGAGTGCAATGATACAAAAACCAACTGCTGGCTGGGCTATGGGAAGTTGGGGAGCTCAGTGTGCTGCAGTGCCTGGTAGTGGGTGTCATACAAAACACAGTTAAATTAAAAAAAAAATGTTTAATTAGTGCTGAATACAATTACAATCTAATAATAATTACTGTAAATAATGTGTTTCATAACTCCAGTAGTCCATATAAACCACAACTTTTTTTTCAGTATCACGGAAAATTATACAACCACAGCGCTTTTGTTCAAATCCTCTTTTTTGGATATGAGTTTTTTTATTTTTATTTTTATATATATTTATTGTTAAATACTTTTAGATTTGGTGGAGCCACATCTGATTTTAATCCTGCTCCAGCAAAGGAAGCAAAAAAAAAAAAAAAAAGTTGAAGCTTTGGTTAAAAACTAAAAAATTACACCTGCATGTCCAAATGATGGTTCATGTTGTTGCTGTTCGATTTGGTGGAGTTCCAAATGGACGAGTATCTCCAGTTCTAAATGTCTGAGAGACTAGGCAATCATAAAAACAAGTGAAATACACCAGTTCCCAGTTTTCTATGTCTGCACTGGTTAAACAGGGACTACAGAACACGACTGGGAGTTTAGCTTTGGGGCACTTTGTGCAGTTTGCCTCAACAGTGATCTCACATAGCTCACAGTGATGGGATTTATATTGATCTTGTAAATAAATGGTACAAAAACCAGCAAACACTTTTACAGAAACCGGCAGTACGACTAATAATGTGTTGTGTCAGGTACAGGTGGGAAGCAGTCTGCTAGAAATTCAATCTGAGGTTACAAAATTGTAAATTTTATTTCTAAAACCGTTAGAAAATTAAAAAAAAAAATGCTTTCTGAGGGCAGACTCTTCATTATTAAGGGCAAATAATTTCAGCAAACCACCATTCTGATATTTTTTGTATCAAATTTAAGCATTTTTTTTCTCCTCAAAGCAACATGTGGAACCAAACTATATTTGTGATACCTGGGTTTGTGCAGCACACGAAGATGCCAACAAATTAGTTACAAATGGGTTGAGCTGTTGCAAAAAGGATCAAATCTTGCACCTGAGCCCAGACGACTAACAACATTGATTATTTTCAAAAGTCGGCAACTTAAGATCCACCAAACACGTAATTTCGCTCATTAGACGCAGCAACGCTTACAGCATATAATCTGAAAGTATAAAGAGGGGATTCCCCCGGGGAGCTCAATGTGCACCTCTTAATCAATTTATTCAACGTAGGCCTGGGCTGCAGCAGTGACATTTCCATCTTTTCAACAAAACCTCCCATGTACAGCAGCTCCTTTGTGCTTCTCTTACCGAGGACCGTCCAGTCCTCCGAGACACAGGGATGTGCCCTGGGATGAGATTACCATAAAGCTAGAGCAATGCACATCCACAGCACAAACGGCAGGGAGCTTCAGCTCCGAGTGGACACAATAGATTTTCAGGCCCATTGTCTACCTGAATGCTGGGCGCTGAGATAAACCAAGGATGGAATGATACAGCACGTGGAGGCGCTTCTTTATTTATTTTCCATCAGTGACGATGAGGGTGGCAGTTGTGTTAGTGGGATCCACATTTTTTCCTCTGCCATTGATGCCAGATGCTTTTAGTGTGCCAAAGTAAGCCCCTCGTCCTTTCTACTGTCCTCTGCCAGTTTAACACAACACTCTGCAACCATTGTCTTGCAGTATCTTCTTCCAGTACATTTTTCAGTCTCCTTCTTTGCTTTTTCTTCCCCCAAGGGAATGTGTCATGTGGTTAGGCATCCATGAATTTTCCAGAAGATGCTGGCAAATGAGAGCAACAGTTTAGAAATCCTACTTTAAATCCACTTAGGGGGCCCTCTAGTGGCCATGGGGCCCTAAGCAGCCACTTAGTTTGCTTATGCCTTATGGCCGCCCTGCTCCCTCCTGTAACCATCTCCTGCCTCCGCCACCTGTTGTCCTTCCCCAGGTGTTTGTCATTGTTTGTTAACGTCTGTGTTCCTCAAGGTCTTGTATGGTGTTTATGGTTCTGTCTTCCTCCTCCTTTAAATCCTGATTTCTCTGAGTCCTGTCTGCACATGAGTTCTACCAGATGCACAAAATGTCTCAGGTTTAAATAAGGAAAGCATTCGTGAGCTATTGGGCTAGTGAAACTTTTAGGAACAAAAGAAAACAGTTCGTGACAGCTACATCTAAAAAAAAATTAGAATATCGTGAAAATTTTAAATATTTTTTGCTTCAGACAGTGAAACTCAAAGATTCATTACATACTGAGTGAAATATTGCAAGCCTTTATTTCTTGTAATTGTGATGATTATGGCTCACAGATAATGGAAACCCAAAACTCAGACTTAGAAATATTTGTTCATTCGTTCAACCTTTATACAAGTTAGTCTCAATGAGCCTTGAGGACTCATTTACAAGAGAGACCTGTAGAAAATAAGAAGATTGTGATAAAGTTCCATTTTAGAAACTCATTAAACACTTTGCACTGTGCACAGAGGCGTTCCTCAAGTCAAGCCACTCCTGAACCAGAGACATCAGAGGTGTCTTACTTGGGTTTGCAAATTTCACTTTCCTAACAGAGCACTTTGCTCTCAGGCTGCAGGTTTACTTGCAGTTCCTAGAGTTCCCAAAAGCAGAACGGGAGGCAGAGCTTTCAGTTATCAGGCTCCTGTCTTGTGGAACCAACGTCCACTTTCTTTCCATGAGGTTGACATCTTGTCTACTTTTACAATTAGGCTTTAGTCTTTACTTTTCTATAAATCCTATAGTTAGGGTTGGCTTGTGTTTCCTGAGCCAGTGGTTAATTTGAGCCAGATCCTGCCCGAACAAGATCACTGTGTCCTGAACAGATGTGCAAATGTCCAGATGCCGATGCCAGGATTCATCAAACTCAAACGGTGACAGAGTAGTTCGGGCAGCATGCCTCACGTTGCCACCTCAGTGTTTCCTTCAATAAACGTATTGAAACAATACCCTTGAAAATCCATTATTGAACTTAAAGTGTCCAAGAAAATTCATGTTGTCAATGCTAAGCAGTGCACATTTATTACTTTTCTCATATGAGGGCAAAATAATTAGAAAAACAACAAATGGGGAGTCATATGATGCAACCCCCCCCCCCCCAAAAAAAAAATAAAATAAAAAATAAAACAAAATAAAACAATGTTCAGGTGTAAAATAATATCAGAAGTAGGCAAACTGATCTGTGATCACATAAAATCTGTGAAAATAGCTTTTCTTTGTTTCGTAACTCTGTTTCAGTCTTGCAGCTGTTTAAAATAGTTTAGTCTTTATTACTAATCTGAGAGCCATCATGCCCTGAAGGTCTCTTGTTTAATGTTATCTGCAGCTGTGTGGAGACCATCAGCGCAGATTTAACGTCCTTCTTATTTCATTTTGAGCTTCAGCTAAGCCCTGCTGCTCAGAAGAAAGGCATCAAAACCCTGACGTTGATGACATTTACATGACTAATTAAAGCAGCTCATTCTTTTAAATGACAAACACTAATCTGAGTTGATGGAGGGATCAGAATAATGCAAACTAACTCTGTGTTATTCATAAAACAAGGATGTAACCAAGTTTTTTTTATAGGGCTTTTGTTGTATATTTATTATTTTATTGAGGGGTTAAAGAAGCTTCACATCCTGTGTAGATTTTTTTTTTCTCCACTCAATATTTTATTCAGTAATCTTCAGCAATCATCTCAATGAATGGTCCCTTTGGAAAAGTGAATAAATGTTATGATGAAAACTTTTGGTAAATAACTTGTTTATTGATATATTGATGCTTTAATGCAAACATACATGTACCCTATTTTTTGGACTATAAGGCGCACTTAAAATCCTTAAATTATTTCAAAAATCAACACTGAGCTTTATAAAATGCACCGTATTGATTCTGGTTGACCTCAAACTAATTTTTTATGTGGCTATTGTGAGTAAGTCGAATAAAGTTTGACTTATCTGACTGTGTTTTGTTTCGCTTAATGTGCTTTATAATCCAGTGTGCCTTGTGTGAAAACAGACACGTTCACTGATATTGTGCCTTATAGTCTGAAAAATACGGTATATGACATGTTTCACTTCATTTTCGTTTTATTCATTAAATACTGTACATAAAAAAATAAAATGCCAAAGTTCATGCTCATTAATCCAGGTATAAATCCAAAAATATTCAGTCGGATCATCTGGATGGTTTCTTTAGTTGTTGAGATGTTTCGTCCTTTATCCAAAGGACTTCTTCAGTCTGAGGAGCCACCAAACCAAATCCCACAACAGCTCATTCCCAGCATGGAAAAACAAAAAACAAAAAAAAAAAACAGGTTGCTGGTGAAAAGATGGCCTCCAGGGCCCGCCTTCTCCCCCGTCAACTCCTCTAAGGCAAAAAACATTTGTAAATGAAAAATAACCGTAATTTATGTTTATTTTTTTTCATTTACAAATGTTTTTCTGTTAACCTGGATCCTGATCCCACGTGTCTTTGTGGGCATAAAATATCACACACATTTAATAACACATTAGCGTTTAAAGTTAATCTTTTTCTTCATCCTAAAATTCATGCAGGGCATTTATTTTTTGTTTTGTTTAAATTAAGTTCTGGTACAAATGTGATACTTTTTAAGATTTATATAAGTGTAACATGGTTTCTTCATGAATCAGCATTTCCTGTTAAATAGATATGTTCACATTACAAATAGGCCGTCTTACAGTATATTATTATTATTATTGTTAATGTTACTATTATTATTTTATTATCAAAAGTAATTAATCCAAGATGAGTATGCCTACTTTAGAAACTAACTATGGCTTCTGCTTAAACAAGTTTGGCACAGAAACTAATGTTATCTCAATAATTTATTAGTATTTGTCTGGGTCAGTAACAGAAAATAAAGATGAAGTATTTTCACAAAGGAGAACAACATTGTAGGTTTGTGTCTTTTGGAAAAAAAAATAGTATTTTTGTGCTGGCAGCAAACGATGCGGTTCTAGGACCTCCTCTATTTTCAATATTTAACTAGTTTTATTTTTAGGACTTTCATTTTTCAGCCATACTGTATTTTTCATTTTTACGTTTTAAATAAACAACCTGTTTCTCACAGACAGCTGAGCTTTCAGCAAAATCAAACAAACACAAAATATGAGCTTTTTTTTTTTTTTTTTTTTTTTTGGTTTGGTGCGGCAGCTTAAAACAGCCAGACATTTAATCCTTTTATACCAATTGTTTTTTTTTTTTTTTTTTGTTTTTTTTATCAGAAAGAAAAAAAGCATTTAATTGAAAAATTCCCTCTCTTCCTGTGGAGCCATGATTGGGTTGTTGTTGGTGGGCAAGCTGCTTTAGTTTCACTTTGGGGAAAACAAATTATAACCACAATCTGCATCTAATTATTTTAGATTTCATACCTGAAGACTGAATTATAATAAACAGAATGCCAACATTTACGGTACTGATGAGCAAAGGGTTTTAGGTGTGATGCTCCACATGCTGATATCAGAAATAAAAGAATAAATGTGATGAAAAGAAAAGCTGCAGGTCAGTCTGAGCTTCTTCAGTGAACAAAATCTTCTGTTCCACCCAGAAATGCAGCTGAGTGCTGATATTATCATCAATATTATGGGTCATAAAAGAGGCTAAGCTGCTCTAGAGGACTGGGTTTAGCTAAATTCTGATTTTGATGACAAATTATGTCATTTACTCATTTTATTCAAGTCAAAAGGCTATATATTTACCACCTTGCAAAAAGGAAGATTGGCAGTCAATAAGAAAGACAAAATTACAAATTCCTTATTGTAGTTCGCTCAGTCAAAAGTTACTGTTCCTCCAGCGTCAGCGTGTGGCATGGAGGCTGCACAGCTGCAGAAAGAAAAGCTCTGCAGAGCGTGGTGAAGGCTGCAGGAAGAGGGCCACCTGCATCATGAAGGACCACACTCACCTAGTACACACTTTTTGCCCCGCTCCTCTCAGGCAGGAGGTTGCGGAGCATTAAGCATAGAACCACTAGACTGAGGAACAGCTTCTACCCTGAAGCTGATAGACTCATAAATCCATAACCATAAAAATCACTATAATGACACTTTAACTGATGATATGTGACTTATATGCGCTGCTGATTATCCATACTACTGATTATTCATGCTGCTGATCTCATCTGCTCACCACAGACTCATGTTCGGGCTACTGTTGTTACGTCTTATTGTTTTACATGATTAGTGTTTGGCGTATCTTAGTGTATATCTTAGATCCTTATTTACCGTTTCTTTTTATACTTTATATTTTACTATTTTGGGTGTAACTGAGACCCTTTGTACATAATTTTGTTCCATCTCATGTACCACATGTGATGGATCGACGATAAAGGTACTTGAACTTACTGAGGCCTTTTATTTTCAAGATGTTTTTGCATCTCATCTGAGGAGAGTTCTCAGTTGTAATGTCTTCAAAGAATAAAAATAAGAATAAAAATAAAAAACTGAGACATCAAACACATTTCTTCATGACACGAAACAATCAGCAAAACATTCTATAATAAGAGTCTATTTTTATGCTGAATGACTGTTTCCATCAGGTACAGTATCATTTCATGAGCAGACCTGTTGTTGGAGTTTGGCTGTTTCACTGTTCAGGTTGTTGGAGCAACACATGCAGCAAATCTTTGTTGAGGAAATTAAAATGCAAACGAAACATTAAAAAAAAAAAAAATTATTTTAATTTAATTTCAAAAACATATTTTTACTCACTGGCTTTTAGAACAAACTGAATTTGCTCTGCACTGTTTTTATTGTTTTTATTGATCTTAACATTTACAACTGTTTTATTTTTATGTGTTCAAATCTTTTTGATTTTATGTGTCACAGCACTTTGTTGCAGCTGTTGTTGTTTTTTAAAGGGCTTTATAAATAAATAAATTAATAATTATTATTATTATTACTATAAATTGTCTTGTTTTGTGTTCAACAAAAGCCAAATGTATGATGATCCTGAATGTGAACAAAAATATGTTCATCATAAACCATAAAAGGGAATATTTTAGTTATTCTAAGGATCACAGGAGCATTTGCTGCATTTTGTTCAGACTTGTTCTATTGACGCCTGTGGCTCTGGTTAGAAGCTGCTGTTCCCAGTGAAACCTCGTGATGACACACTGATGGGTTTTATATGCATGAAGCTCGCTCACAGGCTTCCATGTTGGGCAGTGATTTACCTGTGTTGTCAGCCGGTGCAGCAAGCGCCGTGCTTTTTTATGTTTGTGTTATATCACATCACTTAGTTCAGGGTGTCAGGGAGCACAGCGTTTTCCCTTTTTCCTCACCGTGTCTATTTATGAAAACATAACACCGTGTTCCCATGAATCCTCTCGCCGCCTCTCTTGTATTTAATGCAGCCTCATCCAGGCTTTCCTCCTCCCCAGGGTCACCTGGATGCTGCTCACAATTTACACTTGTAACGCTATTGATTCACATGTAAACAGGACACTGTCCACGTTTTCCCATGGTGCACCTTAACTCATACATCCATACGTTACTGTTCTCTCCCCTCAACTTTTACCACAGACAGTGGTGCTTGAAAGTTTGTGAAGTCGTTAGAATTGTCTGTATTTCTGCATAAATTTGACCTAAAACTTCATCAGAAGTCATTAATGTAAATAAAGAGAACCCAGTTAAATAAATGAGACAAACATGTTATACTTGGTCATTTATTTGTATAGAAAATTATCCAATATTACATATTTATGAGTGGAAAAAGTATGTGAATCTTTGCTGTCAGTACCTGGTGTGACATTACATTACAAAGCATGAACTTTATTCTTCTTGATCCATTCTTTGGTAGAACCATAAGGGTCATTGTCTCGCTGCAGGACCCACCTTCTCTTGACATTAATTTCATGGACTGATGTCCTGACATTTTCCTTTAGAATTCTCTGATATAACTCAGAATTTATTGTTCCGTCAATAATGGCAAGAAGTCCTGGCCCAGATGCAGCAAATCAGGCCCAAACTATGATACTACCTCCACCATGTTTCACACATGGGATAAGATTTTTATGCAGGAATGCTGTTTTCCTTTCTCCAAACAAAACATTTTTTTTTTTAAATTTAAACCAAAAAGTTCTATTTTGGTCTCATCCGTCCACAGAACATTCTTCCAGCAGCCTTCTGGCTTGTCCACGTGATCTTTGGCAAACTATGAGCAATGTTCCTTTTGGAGGGCAGTGTCTTTCTCCTTGCAGCTTTGCCATGCGCACCATTGTTGTTCAGTGTTCTCCTGATGGTAAACTCATGAAGATTAACATTAGCCAACATGAGAGAGGCCTTCAGCTGCTTAGAAGTTACCCTGGGCTCCTTTGTGACCTCGACGACTGTTCCACGCCTTGCTCTTGGTGTGATCTTTGTTTGTCCACCACTCCTGGGGACTGTGGTCCTGAATTCCCTTCATTAGTGCATGATATTCTTAGTTAAAAATGCTTAATTAGATGCAGTAAGATAATCTTTGTGTGTATGTGTCTGTCTGTTAGCAAAATATCATATGTACAACTGAAGGAATTGTAATTAAATTTTCACAATTTAATCATGTGACATGTCTACATTGATTAACGTCTGGAGTCAAGCAGATTCAAAATGGCCATCAGAGCTAATCAACCATAGTGAACGCATAAGTGGATACAGTTTAACCAATTTGATAGATATTGAGCTAAATGTTGGTGTGTTGGTAGCTGAAAGTCAATCACAACACATTCTGAGCGCTAACAGGTTGTGCAAGATATTTATTTAAAACTCAAGCACAGAGAGAAGTTCAAATGAGATTGTCATCAAATGTACACAAAGAACTGTAAATATGAAAACCCTTCAATCTTGACCCAGCAGTTTGTGGTCATTCAGTGTGACAGACTCACAGACAGACAATTTTTCATCACCAAACATGACCTACAACAAATATCAAGGAGTGTCTGGGGTTTCTGTGCAACCGTTGCTTTTGAGGCGCGAGGGCCTTCACAGCTGTCTGCTCCTCCTCTTCCTCGCCTGGATGTAAAAAGCTCTTGGTTTTCATTCAGCGTGGAATTACATCTCTGTGGGATGTTTGTGGTGTGGAGGAGTGCTAGACTTTACTGGTTAGTGTAGTGTAAATTAAAGCAGATCAGGTTCCCCTTCTTTTCTGAACCCATGTGTCAAAAACAACACATTTAACATGAATTATGTCGTAAACAGTTTAAATGTTCAAAACACGCAGTATAAGAGTGCTGTTGGAAAAATTCTTGTTCACTAACGTTGTGAACTACAACTCACGGCAGGCGAAGATTTTTTTTAACTACTTTACTTGAAGGGTCCGCCCTCAGGACAGGCAACACATAAATACGTGCATGAAGACGAGTCACAGAATGAGCCTCGACCAGAGTCGTCTGCAAACTTTTATAACCTTATCACTTCAGTGGAGTTCCTTCGTGCTCAAGCCAGCTGCGGTCCCAACTCCCAACATCACTCTTTGTCTGCACAGATATGATTCATGGGCGTCAGAGAGACATCGCGAGCTGGTCTCCAGTTTGAGATAAGAGAGTGTTATTTGGGAGACAGCAAATTATTATTATTTTTTTTTTTAAATAAAATGACCTAAAGCGATAACAAACATAAGCACAGTTGAACCAATTTTAGCTTTTAGTCCATTTAAAATTATCTGGAATCCATTTTCATATCTGTGGCATTATAAATATGCTAATATATGTTCTTTAATGCAGCATTTGAAGCAATAACATCCCCAAAATATAGATATACGGTACATCAGTTTCTTTTAGTTAGTTATTTTTTCAACCCATTCTAATTTATTATACTGTACAGTACTTTGTAAATTAATGTAAAAACAGATAATTTTTCCTCTTTCTATTTTCTGTTCAATTAAATTCAAAAATACTTTATTAACCCCAAAGGGAAATTACCAGTAAATATTCATCATCCTAATTTCATTAAAGAGTTGTTCTAATCTAGATGTTGATGGTTGTGGGCAGGAAGGATCTCTTGTAGTGGTCTGTCTTACAGCAGATCTGACTGAAGACACTCTGTCGTTGTATGATGTTCTGATGAAGAGGGTGCTGAGGGTTGTCTACCTTATTTTTCAGACTATAAGACACATAAAATCCTTTAATTTTCTCAAAAATTGACAGTGAGCCTTATGCACCTTATAAATTAATTCTGGGTGTGCCTACTGACCTCGAACCAATTTTATGTGGTACACAACTCTCAAAAATCAGTCAAAATGAACTTATTTTGCTTAATGCAACTTAATAATCCAGTGCGCCTTATAGTCTGAACAAAACGGTATAATGTTCTTCATTTTATGAAGAATCTTTCTTTGTACGATCATCTCCAAAGGTTCTAGAGGAGTCCCCAGATCTGAGCCAGCCTTCTTTATGACCTTGTTGAGCTTTTTCCCCACTTTTTTTTTTCTTCTTTCCATTTTAGGACATCAAAAAACAAAGAAACATATTCCTATCAGTGCCTAACTGGTTGTGAGATCCCACACAAGATGCTAAACTGGAAATGATTCACTGTGTGTTAAATATAACAGCTCAGAGACCCCTCACTCTGCTCTTACTCAGTTATGCTTCACAATCCTGATTCTTATCATCAATTTTAGTTTGAGGCTCTTTTTAATGGCCCCGTCTTATTGCACACTGAAAGGTAGATTATATGCATTATTCACATTCTAATATGGTGGTGATATTACAAATCCTCCCTCCGCTCCCGTCTCCTCTCCACCACATGCAAACAAACACCCTGCGTATACTCTCTCGCCTCGCAGTGATAAAATATGTGCATACTGTTTACGGCTTCATAAATTGCGGATGCGGACGCAGACATGGGAGATTACATAAAGCAATTCCTCGTGGTTATTTTTCTCAGTTCGTTTTCCTCGCATGGAAATGAGCTGTAGAGTTTTCCTCTCCGAGTCTCCTGGTGTGGCGCCGTGAACCTCCGACTCGCTCGCTAAGTTGCAGTAAGTATTACAAACAGGAAGTCAGAGCGAGGAGCCGTGAGCAGGGAAGCTGGTTTTCTTGTTCGTGTTCTGTGTAAAGAGAGACGCATGCTCCTTTAAAGTAAAGCAACCTGAAGGCTTCGGGGGGGCCCGGAGCGAGAGGAAAACTGGACTAGCCGACCACGATCCATTATTTAGCACCATCAGATCAAAGCAGCTGGAGGATGAGGGCGTCTGCAGGACGGCTATAGGAGGGACGCTGTTCGCAAGGTTGTTCAAGATACAGAGGAATTGATTCATCTGACACGTTGCTGTGGGGGAGTGGTGGTGCAGAGGTTGGAGAAGGCGAGCCTGTGATCAGAAGGTCGCCAGTTCGATCCCCCGGACCAACAACATGAAAAATATGTGTGGGAAAGGTGAAGCATACCTGTCTCCACCCTCATTTGCCCTACTCTGGGCCCTTGAGCAAGGCCCTTAACCCCCACCATCTGCCGCCTAGATGGCAGCCCTCTGCTCCACACAGAGGGCTGTGGTAGCTCGGTGGTCTGTGGTTGTGTCAGGAAGGGCATCCAGCATAAAACCACTTGACAAGTCTTTGTGCAAGTTATTTCACCTGAAGAAGGGAGCAGCCAAAAGAAGAAGGACAAAGAAGTAAATGGTAATTGAACTACTTGTATAGCACCTTTCTATCTGATCAAGATACTCAAAGCACTTTAAACTACAATCTGTGGCCTCACTTACCCATTCAAAGAAGTGTGATGTGAAGATTTAGATTTTGTTGTCTGAAAAAAAAAAATAAATAAAAAAAAAACTCTGATTTTGTTGTTTGGTCCAAAGGAGCATGATCTTACAATGACTTAGAAAGTCACTGTGTTTGTTTTCTACTTTTAGAGAAAGGTTTGACATTTTTAATTCAGTAAAAGTTTTTGCATACCGTATATTCAGCCGTACATGTCGCATCAGTCTAAATATGTCTCATAAAGTGGAAAAATCCATAAAGATGTTGTTTTGCTGTATATGTCGCATCTTTTATGCGTCACCGCTGACGCATCGTGTTTTGTTACGCGTCACCGCTGGCAACCCAGAGATGTGGTCCGAACCTGGAAATGTGGGCCGGCGTCGGGCCAAAAATTGATTGGCTGCCAAATGGAAGCTGTAGGAGCGTGCACGGGAGGACTTTAACAAGAATTTAACAAGATTAAAACTTAAAAAAAAATTGTTTGTTCAAAATTATAGTAAAGGTGTGTCTCAGTCTACCTTTTGCTTAATAAATGCACTTTGACGGTCAAATCAGCTGCATTTTCAAAAGCCGATTCGCCGAAACATGAACCCACAGAAGGCAACTTGCTGTCCATTTATTCAAAATCTAACAAGATATCCACCTAAAACAATTATTTGTTAGCTTGACATTATAGTAAAGGTGTGTCTCAGTTGAACTTTTACTTATTAAATTCACTTTGACCGTCAAATCAGCTGTAATGTTGACAAAATATATTTAAGTTAGTAAAAATTATGTATAGGGCTCAACATGAATAGTTGATAAAATATATTTAAGTTAGTAAAATTCAGAATTATAATGACAAATTGTAAAGTTTTTGTGTTTTAT
>JARVLU010001073.1:5435170-5447810 GCA_031762415.1 Simpsonichthys santanae | reverse complement strand
TAGCCGGATTTCTGTGACTAAACACAGCGCCAAATTTAAAATGACTTTGAATGAAATTTTAATATATTTATAAGTTTATTTGCAAAAACGTACATAGTTGAATGATAAAAGATATTTATGTTGTGCCACTTTCTGCAAACTTCATAAATCATGTCACACACACTTTAAGGAGAGAGATTGGGAGTAACAGGTGATGAGTGTGATTACAGCGGCACATGTCATGACAAAGTTTACTGAACTTGGACGTTGCAGTTTTCCACTTACTGCAGGTAGGCGTGGTCACAAACACCCGTGACAAACAAGGGACTACTTTATATACATATAAAGGCGTTTTAAACTCTTCACACACTCTTGCAATCTTCTAATGTTTCTAAACTCTAAACGCTCTAAAAGAGCACAGAATGTCATGAACTCAACTCTCTGCCACCTGCCAGCGCTCTTGGCCACGCCCACTTGCAAAGTGGAGATATGACACCTGCGTGAAGAAGCTTCTCCTGCAGC
The DNA here is from genome assembly GCA_031762415.1 of Simpsonichthys santanae. NCBI lineage: Eukaryota > Metazoa > Chordata > Actinopteri > Cyprinodontiformes > Rivulidae > Simpsonichthys > Simpsonichthys santanae. The sequence goes on along the minus strand of JARVLU010001073.1, from coordinate 5,447,309 downwards.
TTGGGCTGCACACGGTGCTAAATAATTTAAAACAATTTACTTTAAATAAAAATTCCATGCCGATTGTGATGGGTGCGTCTCATCCATCAATCAGCCACTTGTGTGTCATGTCCAGTCTTACTTTGAAAAAAACGTGATAGAGCGAGTCTGCGACAAACGAACTGCGAAGTAGTGAGGGACCGCTGCACAACTATTACTGAACCAGATATTTAGCAATAACCCACACAACGATGGTTATAACTCACTTAATATAGGTAATGGGCTAAAATTTAGTGTGGTGGTAGTTGAGGATCATCTCCAACCTATACTCTGAGAGCTCACTGATTGCATGGGACCTTGCATAGGATTGTACAATTTACAAGGTTTGATCTAAACAGCTGCATAAAACTCTGTTTTACATTCCTGTCATGAAAGGTGGTGGTGACAGGTATTCCTTCAAGAAGTGCTTAATTGTTGCAGTAATTACTGACTGTGATTGGAGATAAGGTATAAAGACGCTGTGGTTATTTATCAGGGTTTTGATGGTAAATCTACACATGACCACTTATTGGATTTATTCATTTATTTGTTTGAAAATGGTTCTTTGGAACAAACGCTAATGTTGTAGTTGTCTCTGACCCAGTAAGTGACGGTTACTAAGAAAATGCACAGCAGAGTTGTTCTTGCTCGCCACACGCAGTCTAAACCCTGCAGCCATGTTCCCGCCCGCTGTTGTTCACCGTCTGAGTCGTCCTTGAAGTTAATTCTTTTCTCCTCATGCCGCTTCAGTCTGGCCTCATCTTCACTGCCCTCAGCGACTCAAAGTGGTCGGAGGTTGAGTTGGTTTCCTCCGAGGTCACTTTGCCTCCGTCGTGGGCTTCTGCTCCTCGGAGAAACATTTGGATCATGCAACGACCTGCCCTGCTTTTTTTTTTTATTTTTATTAGAGCTGTCTCCTCCATCACAGATTCTCCTCCAGGGGAGAATAAACGGTCAGACTAAAAAGTATACTGTCGTCCAACGCTCCGAACATTGAATATTATCAGATATGCATGAAACTTTTTTCCCCCCTTCACTCTAACCCTGCAGCCGGATTGAAACAGTGACCTTGATGCATTGAATGCTGAGGTTGGTGGGTGGATTTAAAGCTGCAGGACTGTTTCTGAATGCCATGTTCAGACGTCAGTCACACTCACAACCTGTAAAATCAGAAAAAAAGATGCTTTTCAAAGCGCATCATCACCAGTAGATGTTTGAGTATGGTTTATTTTTATTTAAAAATGGAATTATGTCTGTTGAGAGAAAAAGGTTGGGACATTTAACCCTATTTGAGGCTTCTCGTGTTTTAATCTAAAGAGATGTGAGCGCCTGTGTTCTCACGTGTCATTTCTTTAGATTCTTGTATGTACTTGTGTGTTTTCCCCAGTATTTTTCCCATCATGTTTCACCTGCTCCCAGTCCCAGTCACCCCAGGTGTTCGTCATTATGTCTCGTTGGTGTCCCTTTAAGTTCAGCGGCTTTGTGATTCCTGGTTATCCGTGCATTGTGCCTTCCACAGCCGTCTTGCTCCTTTTCCTCTGCGTCTCCCCGATCCAGAGTTAGATGTGAGATTTTGCTGCCATGTCAGCCTTTTGTTTGGAGTTTTGGTTAGATAAATCGATATCCTTTATTTAATAATTGAGCTCCCCGTGTCTGTCTGCACCCTGGGTTTGATCCAACCACAGATCATGATGTGTTGGGTGTTTGAAAATCATTAAATGTTTTCATGGTTGGGAAAAAGAACAGGGGAAGCTTTTGTTTTACTACAGTGGTCAGTGGTGAGTTTATCTCCAAAAGCTGCAAGTGTTTTTTTTAAGGTTTGCCTAAAACCAGAATCAGAATTTATTGTCATTGCATAGAAGCACAACAATATTACATTTGAGTACAGCCCGTCCAAAGAAACAAACAAACAAATAAACAAAAACAAAAATCATGAGAGGCGCTGCCCTATTCATTAGATAAGGGAAAGGGAAACACGAGGAAAGGCCTCCACAAAAAAGCAACATCAGATGACATAAAGCATATGCATGTGGAGTGGGCGAGGGTGGGGCTCCAGCACAGGCCGCCCACGTGATCAACGCAGCCACCTGGCACCTTCGCATCTAACCTAGGTTACCGCACCGGGGGGCAGCCAAGACAGCAAGTTTGAGAGGAGTAAGTATGTGAACATTGTCTCAGATTTCCCCTCAGTCATAGTCTTGATAAGTGATTGTGTGATGTTTATCAGCTGGCTCGGTAGAGCTCTGACACAGGTCCACAGATGTCCTCGGGGAAGGGAATGGGTAGGGGTGAGCAGAGCATCTTGTTCACATAACATCCAGGAGAAATAGAGATGCAATTAGATTTAAGACGTGAGAGCCAGATTCAGATGAGTTGTTTAGGGTCAGGCCGACTGTTAATTTCCATCTGCCTTACAGTCTCACAGGCACATCTCAATGGAGACTTCAAACAGCCAAATTTGTGGTCCGTTCTGCCAAGCTGACCTTACAAACTTCTCCCAGATCAATTCTATCTGGCCAGCGAGCTTCAGGAGCTGCAAGTAGCCTGCGATGCTCAGCCAGAAACATGTTCAGCTCACAGCTCGGCTCACACAGCATTTGAGTCTGAGTGTTGACGGCGCGAAACATCCCCTCACCAGACAGATCCACAATGGCCAAAACAGCTGCTGACGCTTTCCAAACTTGTCAATATGCCAGGTAACCACCAAAAAAGCAGAATTCCTGTTATCATAAATCCAATTACGTATGCATCTTCTACATCCTCAACTGGCAATACAGATAGATACACAACATTACACTGCCTCCAGGAATCCATAATGTATCCAGCTGCACATGACCCGTCGGGGCAGGGGGGCTCTCCTGTCTTCTCCTCGAGAAAATTGTATCAATTGCGTTGAAAGACCAGCTGACCAGATCCATGATTTACAATTTGGAAGATATGCAAAGAGAGACTCCAAAAGGTTCACAGGAGAGCAAGAAAAAAGTTGTGCCTCTGCAATTTCTCAACATATAATATGTTAGTCTAAAAAAGCAGCTGGCAATGTTAATTTTTTTCATGAATAGCCTTTTAATCTATTTTGAAATGAATGCCGTTGCCCATTAATTCAACTTTTTGTATTGTTTTTTTTTTAACTATTAAAAAAAAAAAATCTTTAATGCTTATTTTATTCTTGTAACTCACACCATAGAGAAAACAAATGGCAGCTTCCATCACTCATCTGAAACCCTTTTAACAAACAATGCATTAGCCTTGGATGAATTAGTTTGTGCTTCACTGCATCCCAAAAACACAAATGACTGGAGAGAAAAGCAGCCCGTTCTGCTGCGTTATAGATTGCAGGTCTGTGCCACTCCGACTTCTGTTTTCTGTAGCTTATGTTTTTAGTAAATTAGATGCCAGTGGTAAATAGTTTTAGTTTACAAATGACAAACGATCTCTGTACGCGGGCCGATTGCAAAGCCAATGCACGCAGCAGCACAATGTGGTGAGGGAGGCTGCTCTTGAACGGTTCCCAGCTTCTAAATGGTCGGCCTGGTTGAGTGCATGATGCTCATGTCAGGGAACAAACAAATAAGATGAAGTGCTCTCTCAAAGTCAGTGTAAAGGACAACCACACGGGCTCCCAACAAACAAAGACAGATGAGCAATGCATGATGGTCCGAGCCGAGAACAGGGGGAACGTTCAATTAGTACAAGGAGAAATTGTAGTTTAACGGCATGGTGAGAAAAGCTGGCAGGCATTAACAGACGACAAATTGAAAACGCACACGGCTCAGAAAGCTGACAGTCTAATTCCCCCTGCCCAAATTGGTCACAAATTTATGATTTTCTATAATTGTTCATGTTTTGACACCTCATATTTCAATCTTGAAAATGAATGAAAGAGGAATATATGTGTGACGTTGCAGCTGGTCACATGGGTGGAACTTGCTCTTAATGCTAAAATGGTGAATTCAGCCAGACTCCACTCTTACACCTTTCAACCTTTGCCATTAAACTGCTGAATTTGTGGCACACCAGAAGCTGTGCGCCAAGCTGTTGTAAAGAGTAACACCTTCAAAAGCACTCTGAGCAGGACTCATGAATATTGATGCTCTGATTAGGCGACTTGATTTATCAGGCTGCAACCGAAAGGACTGATGGGTCTTAAGGAGTTGAAGCAGAGACGGAAACAAAGATACGGTCTGTTAATGCAGGTCCCTCAACTCGTACAACGGACTTTCCATTAGAGTAGAATATAAACTGTGTAGAAAACTTACTGCTTTAATCTTCAGGAGTTTGGTTTATTTGTACAGTGATAATAAGGTTGTGGGATCATAAATACTGTAATGTAATACAGAGTCATTAACTGCGTTGTTTATCATCAAACATTTATCATTTGTGTCGATAATTTCAAGACATGCAAAGACTGTTAAATGTATTATATTATATATCACTTGTTGCTACATTCTGCATCTCACTGGGCTGGGGCAACTGGCATCCAACCACTAATGGTGCTTTGCCACTGTTTCTGCACATCGGTTTAGCAACACACCGCACCAGTTCAAGAGCCTGCCCACTACTGGTACTCAGTCCAGTGCATGGGACCATCTTGTTTGTGGTTCCGAGCAAACAGCTCCGAGGCAACACCGGTCAAGTTATGGATATTTTCTATCTTTCATGACTACAGAGGTAAAAAGAACGCGTTACGGCTTTTCAAACACTCAGCTTCATATTTATTTTGCGGAGGTTGCCCCCTCCTCTTTCTCATCATCCTTGCTCCGCACTGCGTACGCTGCAGCACACCCTGATACATGAGAACATGCAAACTCCACCGAGAAAGGTCCCTATAGCCAGGATTTGAACTGGCGACCTTCTCGCTGAGCGGCAACAGCTCTACCTGCCACCGTGCTGCGCTTGTAATGTAATGCAAAGATTTGGGCACTCAGAAATATAACTTTCACAAAAGTTTTAGACGTTAATTTGCATCACAACCATCATTAGAAAAGGACAAGCGATCAAGTTTCCTTGTTTTATGAATTCTCATCAGACTTTGTCCCCACACACACTGTCACAGGATCCGCAATCAACCATTTGATCCACAGATCAGGAAAATGTGCCATGTTTTTTATGCATTTCACAAGAAAAGCAAAAGTCAAATTTAGATGTAGAAAACCTAGAGAAATGTGTAACTGCTAGAAAGGGAATTAAAAAATGTTTGCTTGCAAAACACTTCCAAGTGCTAAAAAAAAAGCAAGACAATTCTTTGATGCATCCTCATTCGAGTATTCATGATCAGAAGTTTGCAACTAAATATTAAACTGAGCCATTTGCTGTTTGAGTACGGGCCACGTAGGCTGGTAAAATTATATTAAAACCTCTGAGCTGCAAAGAGCAAAAATGAGAAAACAAAGGGATGAAAAAGTAATTCCCCATAGTGTTCAGCTCTGCAGTCAAAGTTTGGGTTTTAGCCAGTAACAGCTATTCCCACTGCTAGCTAGAAGAATAAATGGGGGTTGTTTAAAAAAAGAAAGTAAATTCCTGATTTATAAAGAAAAGCTGGAGAATAAACAAGGCGTTCTTTACTAAACTGACTTAACACATCTAAAACATATCTGAAGCATAAAGTGAGACATTTGTTTAAAGTGGAAATACATATTAATTTTACTAAGTAAAGTTTAATCAGTGTTTTTTTTTTTGTTTGTTTTTTTTCTCCACACCCATTAAAGAGTGCATTGAATTTTTAAAGCTGTCAGACTGAGCATTGCCTCAGGACTCTTTAGTCTGTGAGTTGAATGACAAATGAAGAGGAAATCCAATCATTCACTGGCAAAAACATGAAGCGCATACGGAAAGTTCTGAACTTTAAAGGTCCATGTTTGCCATGAAGGTGGTGATGAAAATGGCATATTGAAAAAAAAAAAAACTGGAAGTTGTCTTGTTAATAAGCTTTTCTCACTTAATCCTAAATAATATTGAACTTGTAAAAAAAAAAAAAAAAATCAAAAAATGACTGATTTGCTTTTAACATCTTTTGTGATAATAAATAAAAATAATAAATATTGAACACATGGAGCTTTGAAACTCAAAAGGCATTATCATACTTTTTGTTGGGGTGGATGAGTTAAATGCAGAGAGCCAATTTTGCCATGGGATCATACAATGATGACAATACATAACACATTATTATTAAAGGAAAACAAAGTGAGTATAAAAAGAAAAACAAAACTACATGTTTTTTTTTTTGGTCAGCTGCTCCTTTCTTTATGGGTCAGTAATGTCATATATGACACATCCTGGGCTAAAACCCACAATCTCAGGATTGCAAGACCATAGCGCTCAGTCACAAAGTTACCACAGCCGTTTTCTTCATTGCATATATTGTATAATATTTTGAGTTGTGATATAGTTCACACTCCAACAAAACTGGTGAATCAGTCACGAGTCTTTTTCCACACCAAAGCAAGCTTCAAATCAGTGGTTTAAAGAAAATGTAGCTTTGAGTTTGAAGCTTGTACCGGAGCGTCAGGGTCAGACTGCCATCAGTAGCTGAGCTGAGGCAGCATTCACTGTTGCAGCGTTGAACGTTTACGGGTGACATTTCATGACCCCATAGATCTTACTCTGCATTTTTGATTCCCTTGTGGATTAACCATAAGTTAATTGTCTCTTTCCAGCCCACCTGGATGATCCTGAAGTTCCTCGCTCCTGGTTAGCTGTCCATCCTTTTCTTCATCCAGCGGGAGTGACTCTCCTACAAAAATGGACGTAAGATCAACTGCTGGCACTTACCTGCTTCTATCTCTTGCCTGAAACTAGAACCTCACCTTTGTTTGGACTTGTCTCACTCTGTGAAGAAAAAAAAAACCCTACCTCAAGTGAAAGCCCTTACCATTTCCAGTTCCTGTCAAAATACAAACATTTATACTTCCATTTCCTTTTTGGTGAGTTCTAGCTCTAACTCAGAATCATGGGTATAAACATCAAACAAACAAAATAACAAGTGAGATACTACATCTTCTACACTGTGGGGGGGTGGGGGGGGGTGCTCCGTGAGTATGGGACTGGGGACCTGTTGCTATGGGCTGTTTGGTCCCTATGCAAGCAGTGCAAGAGTTGGGTTTGCATTGTCGATAGTATGTCAGACCCCTTCAGGGTGGGAGTTGGACTCTGCCAGGGCTGTACGTCATCACCAACTCTGTTCATGACTTTTATGGACAGAATTTCTCGGTGCAGCCAGTGGGCGGAGGGTTTCCGGTTCGGTGGCCTCAGGATTCCATCTCTGCTATTTGCAGATGATGTGGTCCTGTTGGCGTCATCGTGCCGTGATCTTCTGCTCTCACTGGAGTGGTTCACAGCCAAGTGTGAAGCAGCTGAGATGAGAATCGGCACCTCCAAATTCGAGGCCATGGTCCTCAATTGGAAGAGCTCTCTTTGGGTTGAGGGCGAGGTTCTTCATCGAGTGGAGGAGCTCGATTATCTCGGGGTTTTGCTTAGAAGTGAGGGAAGAATGGAGCGTGAGACTGACAGATGGATTGGAGCAGCGTTCCCAGTATTGCAGACTCTGTGCTGGTCCGTTGTGGTGAAGAGGGAGCTGAGCTGTAAGGCAAAGCTCTGTTTACTGGTCGGTCTACATTCCAACCCTCACTAATGGTCACGAGCTCTGAGTAGTGACTGAAAGAATGAGATCGTGGATACAGGCAGTTGAAATGGATTTCCTCTGCAGGGTGGACGCTCCCTTAGAGACAGGGTGAGAAGTTTGGTTATCAGGAGAGAATTGGAGTAGAACCACTGCTCCTTCACATCAAAAGGAGCCAGTTGAGGCAGTTAGGTCACTTGGTAAGGATGCTTCCTGGACACCTCCCTAGGGAGGTGCTTCGGACATGTCCAACTGGGAGGAGACCCAGGACACATGGAGAGACTATGTCTCTCAGTTGATCTGGGAAGACCAGTCCTCCCAGAAGAGCTGGAAGAGGTGGCTGTGGAAAGAGATATCTGCCTGCCTGCTCAAGCTGCTGCCCCCATGACCTGACTTTGGAATAAGCAGAAGATGATGGACAGATGGATGGAATTACCACAAATCAGCCATTTTGCACTTTGCAGAAAATCCCAGGAAAAACATGTTATATAAGTATTTCAAAGCTTCTATTATATCAATTTAGCAATTTTTTATTCATTTATTTTATTTTATTCTGCTTTAAAAACTTTTTAGCTTTTCCATTCTTATCCCTTTGTGCACCCCAGGAACATAAACAGATTATTCAGGGTTTAGACTTGATTTTTCCTGCATTTATCTGCATGTAATTAAATACACTTTAATTACAATCTCAGCATGCTTTTGTTGAGTTCAGTAAAATAAAAACTGGAAGCGGCGGCCAGACGGTGAGCTCCAACCACACAGCACAAGCTGTGTTCTTTAAAGGGAACGATGACTCCTTGCACAACGTGTGAGAAAAGTAATCAAAGCCCTCCGGCTCACCTCAACGTGCCTCCATCGCTCAAACACTTTCAGTTTCCGTTTTGTTCTTCATTCATGTCCGCCTCACTTCTCAACCGTTTGAGTGACGGGTGAGATTAAGTACCCTTTGAACTCTATCTGCTTATTGGAAGAGCAGCCTAAATTGAAGCAGTGTTATTTCATGCAGTCTTGCTGAGTCAGTGGGAATCAGGCGCAGGGGGGTGGCACTTCTCTGAATGAAAAAAGACCTTCTCGGATGGAAAGGTGTAGAGGCGGATTTCAAAATGAATTATGCAATTATGATGAGAAATGTAAAAAGAAGAGGACAAAAATTAGATTAAAAATGTTCTGATTTGCATCTTTGCTTTAGTTTGATCTCGTTTAGAGAAAATACAGTCTGAAAACAAAAATGCAGTTCTCATTATCATCATTCCCAAATAGGTCCCCCCTGAAACATTATAAAATAGATTTTTATAAAATTATTTCAAAAATGAACCGAACATTAAAATAATAATAATAAAAAAAAAAAACAGAGTTAGTTAATAAATTAAATGACAATGTGTGTATTACTGTTGAAAAACAATATGCTTCACATCTTGAGCAGGGCATTATGGGGCTGACATTTTATCTGGACAGGAGAGATGGGCGATGAAGATCAGATTAGCAAACGGAGCAGCTCATGTCTCATCTCTGTTTGAGGTTTTTCTCATCACACACCTCCATCTCAAACCAAACAGATGGTAAACGAGCTGCGAGGAGGGTGTTGAAACCAAACTCTGACAAGAAAAACGATGCTTCTTGTTTCTGCTGCATCCGCTGTGAGCTCAGAAATAAATAATTGGTACTAAAAAAAATAAAACAAAATATTTGAAATAGTAAATGAAATAAAAGTAGATATACAGTAGTTCCTCTCTACTTTGCGGGTTGACTTTTGTGGACTTGCTCTATCTTGGTTTGTGGACATACAGTCCATAATGTTGAACAACAATAAAATATTGTACAGGACACATGATTGTCAACTTTTATATTACTCACGTGATTGGGACAGCACTGGAAACAGTACAGTAAAAAGTTAAATCAAAAATAAAATACTTCAGACAGGTGCCACCATTTTGTAGTTTTTTTTTTTTTTTTTTCTTCTTCTTCTCAGTAATCCTCCACTGTATTCCAGCTCATGACCACATTTCCCAAAAGGCAACAGGGCCCCGATCAAAAGGCCTGTTTCCTTCTCTTAAAACAACAGGATGATTCCAGATGACCTGACTGAGCATTGTTGGATTTTATACCTGGATTATTGAGCATGGACTTTGGCGTTTTGAACCAGCTTGACATGACTGCCGACGAGGGAGAGGGCAGGCACCGGAGACCATTTTAGCACCAACATAACTGTTCCCCCCCCCACAACCCACAACCCACTTTGGAGTAAGCTGTTGGGGGAGAAGCAGTTTTGTTTTGTGTTTCCTCAGACTGATGAAGCCTTCTGGATGGAGGACGAAACGTCTCAGCACAAAAAAAAAGGAACCGTCCAGATGACCTGATTGAACATTGTTGGATTTATATAGCACCTTTCTAGCTCATCAAGATACTTAAAGTGCCGTACAACACAATCTGTGCCCTCATTTACCTCCACACACATTCACACAACACTCTACTGGATCTCTACAAAGATAATCTGAATCTGTAGATACTAATCAGAGATTTAGATCACATTCATACACTGATGGGACACATCAGAGGGGTTCTGCACCCGCTTCGAACATTATCAACCATTACATGGCCGTTATTAGTTATTATCAGCCCCATAAGTAGTGGTCAGAATGCCCCTCCTCTACCTCCTATTTAAAGTTACGTTGTTAGCTTAGCGGTTAGCTTATAGCTTTGCATGGTTAGGTTTAGAGTAAAGGGTCTCGTGTTAGGTTTCGGGTCTTGGTTAGGTTTAGGCACAACGGTAAGGGGGTTAAGTTTAGGTTTGGTCGTCTGGGTCAGGTGTAAGGTTACGTTTAGGAAATGGGTTACATAAGCCGGAAAAAAAAAAACACGAAACTTCCTGGTTTGCACACTCACACGCTGCCTGTTATCAGCGAAAAATAACGATAATAAGTACCTTTACACCTGTTAGGAGGTACAGGAGGGACAGTCCGACTGCTACATATGGGGATGATAACAACTAATAACGTCCATTTAATGGACTGATAACATCTGAAGCCAAATGTGCTTTATAAATAAAGTTGACTCGACTTCTATCATCAACTTTGTTGCTCTGAGTCAACTGTATTAAACTGCCAAGAAATTTTTTTATCAATTTTTTGTACATTTTCTGGACCTAAAGTTGTTGTTCATTAAGCTCACAATAAAATGTCAAGCTAATAATAAAGGAAGTTTTTTTTACAGTGTTTTTACAAGCAACATGGTAGAAGTTGATGGCTCAGTCCACAGTTTATCAGTAAGACCATCAGAACTAGTCGAACCAGTTTGCTCAGGTCACAGAGTCGCATGCTGGCACTGGTCATTAGCCTGTCACTGTGGTCACAAAGTGCTGTTAGTACTGACAGATTACAGCAGCGCATCTCACTTGGCACAAAATGCTCCTTCGTGATGACTGTAAATCACTCATGCTTTGCTTTGCAGAACAATCATGTGCAACAGATGCAACACAAAATCTGATCTCCAGTCAATCACAATACAGTACTGACAATTTTTTCATGTTTAATCCTTCATGGGTCACCTGACCCAAATAATAAAATAATCTACCAAAAAATATCACTTTCTGCATGTTATAGTTTTATTTGTGTGGATGATGATTCAGCATTCACATTATTGATGTACTGTTTATAGTTTCTTCCAAAATTTTTCTGAGCTGTAACTACTTCACTGTAATCAGATGTTTGAACCATTCATTAATCATAATGTCATGTTGATGTTATCCTAAATTTTCACTGAAAGAGTGGAAAAATATTTAGTTCCTTGAAACAAGCAATGAAACCACTTTAGCTCTCTTCCTTCATTTTTTAACATGTAGCTGCTGTTCTGTTAATTTTTGCTTTGTGTCATTCTTTGGCTGGTTTTAGCTTAAAGATAATCTTTTCTTGTCTTAGCCTTTAAGTTCTTGGTAATTTTAGCATTAGTTCAAATTTAGCTGGTTTTAGCTTTTAGCTTCTGTTTAGCTAATTTTACCTTTTATTCTTTATTTTTTTTTCAGCTTCTTCAACAAATTTCATCAGTCTTTCATCATTCAGCATTACATTTTAGTTTTTACAAAAAAAAAAAATATATAAATAAAATAAATAAATCTCTAGCTGTTAATATCCACCAGGGGCCTCATGTACAAAGACGTGCATGGATTTCCTACTGAAACGTGGCAGTCACTTAAATGAAGCAAACAGTGTACGCACAAATAAATCCAGGCGTGCACATGAATCCAAGGCTTCCTTTGTGCATCTCAATCAACGTGGATCTGAGTGCGCATGAGGGAATGCATGACCCCTCCCTTGACACACCTCCATTTAAATACAGGTAGTCCCCGGTTTACGGCGTCATCGGTTTACGGCGTTTCGCGTTTACGGCCATCGCCCCCCAGTGACGTCATCACACCTCACGGACATTTTTATGCAGCATTTTATGTTTTTTTCGTTTTTTTTTTAGGGTATTTTGTTAGCTAACTGCTTGGAAACACATTAAAACACA